>JAPYYD010003349.1:0-14254 GCA_028551405.1 Uromys caudimaculatus
TGCATAGAACACATTTCATCAATGAAAAGAAAATACTTAACAAGATCCTTTTTCTTAACTCTAACTTCTCTCTTCTTGAGGGAAACCTTAAGGTCTTTTATAAAGACCTGTTCTTTCCTTTTTCTTAACTCTAACTCCTCTCTCCCTGAGGGAAACCTTAAGGTCTTTTATAAAGACCTGTTCTTTAGACAACTTCTGGACCATTTCGAAAAAATGAGACGGATGAAACTCACCAGAGACGGTTAACTTTCATGAGCGGTGAAAGGCGTCTCCCAATAATCAAGGGGCTGCAGCGACTCTTCTTAGCGGTCCATCTGGAGAGGATCCACACCTTGAGCCTCACGTCTGGGCGCCACTTGTCCTGCCCTGCAGGACCTAGTAATTCGCAGTTTCGAGGGGAATCCAAACCTGCAGGGGAAATGGGCGAGAGAGAGAAAGAAGCAAGACCAAGCAGAATCTTGTCAAGGTCTGTTTTATTCTTAGAAAGCTACCGCTTATAAAGAGTAAAAGAATGAGAATTGGGATCTGGAGGGAAGAGGAAGGAATGAATTAATGACTGTCTTAAACAATGGGTGACATTTTCTGATGGGAACTTTTATGGTAGGTCTTGTCTTGAACATCCTGTGGTTAACCTTATCTGGGATTCCCAGGCTACGCGTAAACATTATCTTGGAGCAAAAGATCAGGTTCCCACACACTGAGTGAGACCAGAGACCAAACTTTGTGCTCTAATAGCTCCCAACAGAGATGATTCTTTTTGTTTCAAAGAAAATAAGCCAGATCATCCTGGTTTTCTCTCATGCCCTATTAAAGCTCTTTTAATGCTGTCTCATATTGTATTTGAGATTTAATTTGAATTAACTTCTGGAAAGGATGTGACATCTAAGTCTAGATTCATCATTACATAAAAATATACCCAATTATTCTCCTACCTTTTGTTGAGAAGCCTCTATCTATTACAAAAAAAAGTTTTTTGTTTTGTTTTGTTTTCTTTTGTGTCAGTATTTGTTAGTGAGTCTTTGTCCATGGGCTATTGTGTGTGTGTGTGTGTGTGTGTGTGTGTGTGTGTGTGTGTGTGCATAGATGGAGAAAACAAGATAATTTAAGACAAATCAATATTTAATATCTATCTACAAATCCAACCCTACAGAAAATAATGGAAGGAAAACTACATCCTAACGAGAATATCTACATCGCGTGCGCACGCATGTGCGCGCGCGCGCGCGCCACACACACACACACACACAAATGAAATGAGTAATTCCATACCACCAAAATCATGTGCACACACACATACCACCACCACCACTACCACACAACCACCACCACCACCACTACCATGACCACTACCTCCATCACTACCACCACCAAAATAACAGGAAATAACAATCACTGCTATTTAATATCTCTCAACATCAAAGGACTCAATTCCCCAATAAAAGAACAGAGACTAATAGAATAGATATGAAATCAGGATCCATCATTATTCAGCATAGAAGAAACAAGCCTCAGCAATAAAGATAGATGTTACCTCAAAGTAAAAGGCTGGAGAAAAGTTTTCCAAGAAAATTGACCCTAGAAATCAGCTGGAGTAGCCATTGTAATATATAATAAAATACTTTTTCCACCAAAACTAATCAAAAGAGAGAGTAAAGTACACATCATACTCATCAAAGGAAAAATCTACCAAGATTATATCTCAGTTCTGAACATTGATGCCCCACACACAAGGACACCCATATTTGTAAAGCTTAAATTGCACACTGAACCCTACACACAATAGTGGGAGACATAAACACCCCACTCTCACCAATTGACAGGACATCCAGACAAAAACTAATAGAATAATGAATCTAACATACATTATGAATCACATGGACCTAACAGACCTCTATAGACTATTACACCAAAACAAAAGACAATATAACTTCTTAGCACCTTATGGAATCTTCTCCAAAACTGACTGTATAGTTAGTCACAAAGCAAGTCTCAACAGATACAAGAAAATTGAACTAATGCCTTGTATCTTATCAGATCTCCATAGATTAAAACTGGACTACAACAATAACAAAAACACTTTAACTCTGCACATTCATGGAAATTGAACAACTGTCTACACAATTATCACTGGGTCAGGGAAGAAATTAAAGACTTTCAAGAGTTGAATGAAAATGAAGGCACAACATACCACAAATTATGGGACTCAATGAAAGCAGTTCTAAGAGGAAAGTTAATAGCATTATGTGCCTCCTTAAAGAAATCAAAAAGTTTTCACACCAGCAATTTAAAAGTACACTTGAAAACGCTAGGTAAAAAGAAGCAAGCAGCCGGGCAGTGGTGGCGCACGCCTTTAATCCCAGCACTCGGGAAGCAGAGGCAGGCGGATTTCTGAGTTCGAGGCCAGCCTGGTCTACAGAGTGAGTTCCAGGACAGCCAGGGCTACACGGAGAAACCCTGTCTCGAAAAACCAAAAAAAAAAAAAAAAAAAAAAAAAAAGAAGCAAGCAGACTAAAGAGGAGTAGAAGGCAGGGAATAATCAAATCAGGGCTGAAATAAATCAGTTAGAAACAAAGAAAACAATAAAATGAATCAGCGAAGCTAAGAGCTTACTTCAAAAGCCTCTACTCCACAAAATTAGAAAAGCTTAATGAAATTGGTGATGTTCCACAAAGATACCACTGACAAAAGTTAAAACAAGATCAGGTAAACTGAACAACCCTATAGTATCTAAAGAAATTGAAATTAAAATTCTCCCAACCAAAAGGAGCCCAAGGCTATATGGTTTAGTGTAAAATTTTACCAGACTTTCAAAGAAGAGCAAATAGCAATACTCCTCAAACTATTCTACAAAAAGGAACACTGCCAAAATCATCCTATGAACCCAGAGTCACCCAGATACCTAAACCACACAAAGACTCAACAAAGAAAGAGAACTTCAGACCAGTTTCTCTTATGAACACTTGATGCAAAAATACTCAAAAAAATACTCACAAACTGAATCCAGGGACAGTTACAAAATATCATCCATTGTGATCAAGTTGGATTTATCCCAGGGATGCAGGGATGGTTCAATACATGAAAATCTATCAATGTAAACCACCATGTCATCAAACTGAAAGAAAAAAACTGATATGATCATCTCATTAAATTCTGAAAATGCCTTTAACAGAATTCAGCACCCATTCACATTAAAAGTATTAGAGACATCAGGGATACAAGGCACATACCTAAACATAATCAGAGCAATAAACAGCAAGCCAATAGACAACATAAAGGTAAATGTAGAGAAACTTAAAACAATTCCATTAAAATCAGAGATTTGAAAAGGCTGCTCACTCTCTCCCTATCTATACAATATAGTACTTCAATTTCTAGTCAGAGCATTAAGACAACTAAAGGAGATCAATGGGATTCACCCTGGAAAGGGCAAAATCAAAGTAGCACTCATTCAGGAAGATATAACAATATACATAAGTGGCCACCAAAATTCTATCAGAGAACATGCATAATTGATAAAGAACTTCAATAAAGGAGCTAGATTTAAAATTATCTCAAAGAAGTTAGTACCCTTCCTTTATACAAATTTATAAATAGTCCAAAAAAGACGTTACAGAAACAGTTTTTTTTTTTATTGCTTTTGGCTTTACAATAGCCTCAAATACTACAAAATATCTTGGTTTAACTCTAACCAAACAAGTGAAAGGTCTATATGGCAAGAACTTCAAGTCACTGAAGAGGGAAATTAGAGAAGGTATCAGAAGGTGGAAATATATCCCATGCTCATAGGTAGGATGGATTTTCGTAGTGAAAATAGCCCTCTTACCAAATACAATCTACAGATTCAATGCCTTCCCCATCAAAATTCCAAAACATTTATTTATAGTCTTTGAAAGAGGAATCCTCAACTTCATATGGAAAAATAAAAAGTCAAGGATAGCCAAAAGAATCCTAAGCAACTAAAGAACTTTGGTAAGAATCACTGTCCCTGACCTTAAATTGTACTACAGAGCAATGATGATGAAAAATGGCATGGCATTGGTACATAAACAGGCATGTGCTTAACTGAATTAAATCAAAGACCCAGTAATAAATTCACACACCAATGCACATTTGTTTTTTGATGAAGAAACCAAAGCCATACAATGGAATAAAGAAAGCATCTTCAACAAATGGTGCTGGTTAGCTAGGTGTCTCCATGTAGTAGAATGCAAATATAGCCATATGTATCACCCTGAACAAAAGTCAAGTCCAAATGGATCATATAAACCAGATACACTAAATTTCATAGAAGAGAAATTGGGAAATAGCCTTGAATGCATTGGTACAGGAGGCAATTTCCTGAACAGAACACCAAATGCTCAGGTTTTAAGATCAAAAATTGATAAATGGGACTTTATGAAACTGCAAAGTTCTGTAAGGCAAAGGGCATTTTCAATGGGACAAAATGCAGCCTACAGATTAGGAAAGGATCCTTCACTAACCCTACTTCTGAGAGAGGACTAATATCCAAAATTTATAAAGAACTAAAAGAGGTAAATATTAGGAACCAAAATGTCCCCATTAAAAATGGGGTACAGAGCTAAACTAATTCTCAACAGGGAATGTCAAATGGCCTAAAAGCATGTAAAAAATGTTTGAGGTCATTAGTCATCAGGCAAAGGCAAATCAAACAAACCCTGTGGTTCCATCTTACAAAGTTTAGAATGGCTAAGATCAGTCACCCAAGAGAGCACATGCTGGCAAGGATGTGGATCAAGGGCAACACGCCTCCATTGCTGGTGGGATTAAAAACTTGTACAACCACTTTGGAAATCAATTTGGCTATTTCTCGGAGAACTGTGAATAGTTCTATCTCAAGATGCATCTATATCACTCCTGAACATATACTCAAAAGATATATTATCCATCCCTCCAACATAGTTGCTCTAGTATGTTCAAAGCAGCCTTATTAGTAATAACCAGAAGCTGGAAAGAGCCTAGATGTTCCTCGACCGAATACTACACTATACTGTAGAACATTTTTCAGTTATTAAATCAAAGACATCATAAATTTTTCAAGCAAATGGAATAAACTTGAGAATATCATACTGATTGAAGTAACCCAATTTCAATGATATACATCATATGTCCTCACTTACAAGTGGATATTAGCCAGAATATACGAGATACCCTTGCTACACTCCATAGATCCAAAGAAATTAAACAAGAAGGAAGACACAAGTGAGGATTCTTGAGTCTCACTTAGTTATAAGAAGCAGATAGAAGGAGGGAACTGGATGTGAGAGGGAATGGAGAGGGGAATGGGTGTGATTTAGGATTAGGTATGGGAAGGGACATGAGAGGTGGCCAGATGGCCATGTGAAGAACTGGTAATCTACAACTGATTGTGGGAGGAAGCTATAGAAAGAGACAGACCTAGGCTAAGAGAGATATCCACGGATCAGTGGGAGTGACCTTAGCTATGACTCACAGATTTTATTTGGAGCATGCAGAGGATACCTCCTGTAGGCAGGCAGGAAGCCCAGTGGAGGGATAGGGGCACCACCCCACCCAAAAAACTTTCCACCCAAAATTTATCCTGTCTACAAGAAACTCAGGTACAGCAATAGAGATGAGACTGAGGGAATGGTCAAACCATAAGCAGCCCAACTTGGGGCCCAACGCATGGGCAAACACCAATCCATGACACTATTAATGATACTCTGTTGTGCTTGCAGACAGGAGTCTAGCGTGTATTTCCTCTGAGATTTTCCATTCAGCATCTGATTCAGACAGATGTAGATACCCACAATTAAATAGTAGATAGAGCATGGGAATTCTTTTCGAAGGAGGAAGGAATGCAGGCCCTGAATGGCATAGAAATTCCACAGGAAGACAGAGTTAACTAACCTGTACCTTTGGGGCTCTCTGAGTCTGAACCACCAACCAAAGAACATACAGGGGCTGGACCTAGGCCTCTCTGCATATAAGTAACAGGTGTGCAGCTTAGTGTTCATGTGTGTCCTGAACAACTGGAGAGGGGGCTATCCAACAGCTGTTGCCTGTATGTGGAATATGTTCTTTATCCTGGACTGCTTTCTCTGTCCTCAGTGGGAGAGGATGCACTTAGTGCCCAGAGACATGAAGTGGCATGGTGGGGCCCTCACATGCTCAGAGGCAAAGTGGAGGCAGGCATGGTGGGAAGGATATTGTGGAAGGGGGAAAGGGAGAAAATAAAGGCAGGGAGGGGAGACACACACACACACACACACACACACACACACACACACACACACACACACACACACACACAGAGAGAGAGAGAGAGAGAGAGAGAGAATTTACCAATTTGAAAATGAAACAAAAGAACAATAAACAAGAAAATAATAGCAAAAATTATTTTAAGAGGAAATAACACACATTCCATGGAAAAATTAACCAATTGGCAAATTTCAAAGTAGTTTTGTATTTTTGTTTTTTATTTTTTGGTACTTTATTTACATTTCCAATGTTTCCCCCTTTCTAGGTCTCCTCTTTTGAAACCACCTATCCCCTCCCCCTCCCCAACTCTATGAGGGAATTCCACCTCCCATCAACCTGCCCACCCACTCCCATATTCCCACCTTGACATTCCCCTTTACTGGGGCCTCTCCTCCCCCTGGTGGCCAATAAGGCCCTCCTCTGCCACATATGTGGTCCGAACCATGGGTACTTCCATGTGTATTCTTTGGTTGGTGGTCCAGCCTCCAGGAGGATCGGGGGGGAGGGGATCAGGCCAATTGACACTGTTGCTCCCTTCATGGGACTGCAAACTCCCTCAGCTCCTTATGTCCCTTCTCCAACTCCTCCATCTGGGACCTCACTCTCAGTCCAGCGGTTACTGTAAAGTGAAACTTGGGTATTCCAGACTTTTGGGCTAATATCCACTTATCAGTGAGTACATGCCCTCTTCATTCTTTTGTGACTGAGTTACATCGCTCAGGATGATATTTTCGAGTTCCATCCATTTGCCTGCAAATTTCATTAAGTCATTGTTTTTAATAGCTGAGTAGTATTCCATTGTGTAGATGTACCACATTTTCTGTATCCATTCCTCTGATGAAGGACATCTGGGTTGTTTCCAGCTTCTGGCTATTATAAATATGACTGCTATGAACATAGGGGAGCATGTGTCTTTATTACATGTTGGAGCATCTTCTGGGTATATACTCAGGAGTGGTATAGCTGAGTCCTCAGGTAGTATTATGTCCATTTTTCTGGGGTCTGCCAAACTGATTTCCAGAGTGGTTGTATCAGCTTGCAATCCCACCAACAATGGAGGAGTGTTCCTCTTTCTCCACATCCTTGCCAGCATCTGCTGTCACCTGAGTTTTTAATCTTAGCCATTCTGACTGGTGTGAGGTGGAATCTCAGACTTGTTTTGATTTGCATTTCCCTGATGACTAAGGATGTTGAGCATTTCTTTAGGTGCTTTTCAGCCCTGCGAATTTCCTCAGCTGAAAATTCTCTGTTTAGCTCTGTTCCCCATTTTTTGATAGGGTAATTTGTTTCTCTAGAGACTAACTTCTTGAGTTCTTTGTATATATTGGATATTAGCCTTGTCCTATTGACAGTGTCCTTTGCCTTACTGAATCTTTGCAATTTCAACAGGTCCCATTTGTGGATTCTTGATCTTAGAGCATAAGCCATTGGTGTTCTGTTCAGCAACTTTTTCCCTGTATCCAGGTGTTCAAGACTTTTCCCCACATTCTCTTCTATTAGATTCAGGGTATCTGGTATTATGTGGAGGTCCTTGATCCAATTGGACTTGAGATTTGTACAGGGAGATAGGAATAGATCAATTCTCATTCTTCTATATGTAGACCGCCAATTGAACCAGCACCATTTGTTGAAAATGCTGTCTTTTTTCCACTGGGTGGTTTTAGCTCCTTTGTCGAAAATCAAGTGATCATGAATGTGTGGGCTCATTTTTGGGTCTTCAGTTCTATTCCATTGATCTGCCTGCCTGTCACTGTACCAATACCTTGCAGTTTTTTATCACTACTGCTCTGTAGTACAGCTTAAGGTCAGGGATGCTGACTCCCACAGAATTTCTTTTGTTGTTAAGAAAGGCTTTTGCTATCCTGGGTTTTTTCATGTTCCAAATGAATTTGAGAATTGATCTTTCTAAGTCTCTGAAGAATTGAGTTGGAATTTTAATGGGGATTGCATTGAATCTGTAGATTATTTTTCGCAGGATGGCCATTTTTCCTATATTAATCCTCCCAATCCATGAGCACGGGACAGCTTTCCACCGTCTGAGGTCTTCTTTGATTTCTTTCTTCAGAGACTTGAAGTTCTTGTCGTACAGATCTTTCACTTGCTTGGTTAGAGTCACACCAAGATACTTTATATTGTTTGTGACTATTGTGAAGGGTGTCATTTTCCTAATTTCTTTCTCAGTCTGTTTATCCTTCGAGTATAGCAAGGCTACTGATTTGTTTGAGTTAATTTTATATTTGGCCACTTTGCTGAAGTTGTTTATCATTTCCAGCAGTTCTTTGGTGGAGTTTTTCGGGTCACTTATGTATACGATCATATCATCTGCAAATAGTGATATTTTGATTTCTTCCTTATCAATTTGTATCCCTTTGACCCCCTTTTGTTTTCTAATTGCTCTAGCTAGAACTTCAATTACTATATTGAATAGATAGGGAGAGAGAGGGCAGCCTTGTCTAGTCCCTGATTTTAGTGGGATGCTTTGATTTTTCTCTCCATTTAGTTTCATGTTGGCTACTGGTTTGCTGTATATTGCTTTTATTATGTTTAGGTATGGGCCTTGAATTCCTGATCTTTTCACGACTTTTATCATGAAGGGATATTGAATTTTGTCAAATGCTTTTTCAGCATCTAAGGAAATGACCATGTGGTTTGTTTCTTTGAGTTTGTTTATGTAGTGGATTACTTTGATGGATTTCCGAGTATTGAACCATCCCTGCCTCCCTGGGATGAAGCCTACTTGATCATGAAGAAGAATCATTTTGATGTGTTCTTGGATTTGGTTTCTGAGAATTTTATTGAGTATTTTTGCTTCGATATTCATAAGGGAAATTTGTCTGTAGTTTTCTTTCTGTGTTGGGTATTTGTGAGGATTTAGTATCAGTGTAATTGTGGCCTCATCGGAGGAATTGGGTAGTGTTCCCTCTGTTTCTATTTTGTGGGATCGATTGAAGAGTATTGGTATTAGGTCTTCTTTGAAGGTCTCATAGAATTCTGCAGTGAACTCATCTGGTCCTGGGCTTTTTTGGTTGGGAGACTTTTAATGACTGCTTCTATTTCTTTAGGCATTAATGGATTGTTTAGACGGTTTATCTGATCCTGACTTAACTTTGGTACTTGATATCTGTCTAGAAAATTGTCCATTTCATCCAGATTTTGCAGTTTTGTTGAGTATAGGCTTTTGTTGTAGGATCTAATGATTTTTTGAATTTCCTCAGAATCTGTTGTTATGTCTCCCTTTTCATTTCTAATTTTGTTAATTTGGATACTGTCTCTGTACCCTCTGGTTAGTCTGGCTAAGGGTTTATCTATCTTCTTGATTTTCTCAAAGAACCATCTTCTAGTTTGGTTGATTCTTCGTATAGTTTTTCTTATTTCTACTTGGTTGATTTCAGCCCTGAGTTTGATTATTTCTTGCCTTCTACTCCTCTTGGGTGCATTAGCTTCTTTTTGTTCTAGGGCTTTCAGGTGTGTTGTTAAGCTACTAGTGTATGCTCTCTCCAGTTTCTTTTTGGAGGCACTCAAAGTTATGAGTTTTCCTCTTAACACTGCTTTCATTGTGTCCCATAAGTTTGGGTATGTTGTACTTTCATTTTCATTAAATTCTAAGAAGTCTTTAATTTCTTTCTTTATTTCTTCCTTGACCAAGTTATCATTGAGTAGAGACTGTTCAGCTTCCATGTGTATGTGGGCTTTCTGTTGTAATTGTTGCCATGGAAGACTAGCCTTAATCCGTAGTGATCTAAAAGAAGGTACGGGATTATTTCAATCTTTTGTATCTGTTGAGGTGTGACAGATTATATGGTCAATTTTGGAGAAGGTACCTTGAGGTGCTGAGAAGAAGGTATATTCTTTTGATTCAGGATGAAATGTTCTATAGATGTCTGTTAAATCCATTTGGTTCATAAAATCTGTTAAGTTCATTGTGTCTCTGTTTAGTTTGTGATTCCAAAATCTGTCCATTGATGATAATGGGGTGTTGTTGTATTGTACTATTATTGTGTGAGGTACTATGTGTGCTTTGAGCTTTAGTAAATTTCTTTTATGAATGTGGGTGGCCTTGCATTTGGAGCATAGATGTTCAGAATTGAGAGTTCTTCTTGGTAGATTTTTCCTTTGATGACTATGAAGTGTCCTTCCTTTTTTTTTTGATGACTTTTGGGTGAAAGTCAATTTTATCTGATATTAGAATGGCTACTCCAGCCTGTTTCTTGGGATCATTTGCCGGGAAAATTGTTTTCCAGCCCTTTACTCTGAGTTAGTATTTGTCTTTAACCCTAGGTTTGTTTCCTGAATGCAGCAAAATGCTGGGTCCTTTTTACGGATCCAGTCTGTCAGTCTATGTCTTTTTATTGGGGAACTGAGTCCACTGATGTTGAGATGTTAAGGAATAGTGATGGTTGGTTCCTGTTATTTTCGATGTTACTTTTAGGTTTATGTGGATACCTTCTTTTCAGTTTGTTGAAAGATTACTTTCTTGCTTTTTCTAGGGTGTAGTTTCCCTCCTTGATTTGATATTACCATCTATTCTCTTTTGTAGGGCTGGGTTTGTTGAAACATATTGTGTAAATTTGGTTTAGCCATAGAATATTTTAGTTTCACCATCTATGTTAATTGAGAGTTTTGCTGGGTATAGCAGCTTGGGCTGGCAGTTTTGTTCTCTTAGGGTCTTTATGAGTTCTGCCCAGGATCTTCTAGCTTTCATAGTCTCTGGTGAGAAGTCTGGTATAATTAAGATAGGTCTGATGTTATATGTTACTTGACCTTTTTCCCTTATTGCTTTTAATATTCTTTCCTTGTTTTGTGTATCTGGTGCTTTCACTATAATGTGACGGGATGAATTTCTTTTCTGGTCCAATCTATTTGGAGTTCTGTAAGCTTCTTGTATATTTATGTTCATCTCTTTCTTTAGGTTAGGGAAGTTTTCTTCTATGATTTTGTTGAAGATATTTTCTGGTCCTTTAAGTTGGAAATTTTCACTCTCTTCTATACCTATTATCCTTAGGTTCTGTCTTCTCATTGTGTCCTGTATTTAATGGATGTTTTGAGTTAGGAGCTTTTTGCATTTTATGTGTTCTTTTACTGTTGTGTCAATGTTATCTATGGTATCTTCTGCTCCTGAGATTCTTTCTTCTATCTCTTGTATTCTGTTGGTTATGCTTGCAACTATGACTCCTGATCTCTTTCCTAGGTTTCTAACTCCAGGGTTGTCTCCGTTTGTGATTTCTTTATTGCTTCTATTTATATTTTTATCTCCTGGATAGTTTCGCTCATTTCCTTTGTTTGTTTGATTGTGTTTTCCTGTAATTCTTTAATGGATTTCTCTGTTTCCTCTTTAAGGGCTTCTAGTTCTTCAACTCTCTTCTCTTGTATTTCTTTAAGGTTATTAATTTCTTTATTAAAGTCAGGCAGTGGTGGTGCATGCCTTTAATCCCAGCACTTGGGAGGCAGAGGCAGGTGGATTTCTGAGTTCGAGGCCAGCCTGGTCTACAGAGTGAGTTCCAGGACAGCCAGGGCTACACAGAGAAGCACTGTCTCGAAAAAACAAAAACACAAAAAAACAAAAACAAAAACAACAAACAAACAAATTTCTTTCTTAAAGTCTTCTATCATCATCATGAGAACTGATTTTAAATCTGATTCTTGCTTTTCTGGTGGGTTGGGGTATCCAGGGCTTGCTGTGCTGGGAGAGCTGCTTTCTGATGTTACCAAGTAGCCTTGGTTTCCGTTCCTTGTATTCTTCCCATTGCCTTTTGCCATCTTGTTAACTCTGATGTTAGCTGATCTTACTCTGTCTGGCTGTGGCTTGTCCCTCCTGCAGGCCTCTGTATCAATACTCCTTGAAGACCAGCTCTCTCTGAGATGTGTTTGGGTTTGGAGAGCTGTGGCTCAGAGTTAGCTCTGGGGTGCAGACAGAAACCAGAAGGATCTTGTCCCCAGTTGTCCCTTGGTTCCTGTGTCCTGATGGCTCTGCAAGGGTCCCTCTTGATCCAGTGAGTTTGAGCAGAAGTGGTGATTTTGCCTATCTTCGAAGGTGTATCAGCACTCCTGGAATACCAGCTCTCTTCTGGAGCCCTGTGGCCCAGGCCGAGGTCCCCAGGTCCCTGTGAGCATTGGTGCTTGTCTTATCCCCACTCACGGCTTTTCCACGCTCCTGGAGGGTAACTTTCTTCCTGTGCTACTTGTCTATGGAACCCTGGTGGCCCAGGCAGTGGTCTCTCGCCACAGATAGAAACTGGAAAGTTCCTATGCCCAACTTTACCTCAGTCCCTGTGTCCTGCGGGTTCTGGGGGGTTCCTGGTGAGCTGTGGTGCTTGTCTTATCCCCACTCACTGCTTTTCCATGCTCCTGGGAGGGTAGCTTTCTCCTGGTGCTATTTGGCTATGGATTCCTGGTGGCCCAGGCACATGTCTCCCACCACAGATCAAAACCGGAAGGTTCCTGTCCCTGACTTTCCTCAATCTCTGTGTCCTGAGGTCCTGGGAAGCTTGCTTTCTACTGGTGCTGTTTGGCTATGGAGCCCTGGTGGTCCAGGCAGAGGTCTCCTGCCACAGATGGAAACCAGAAGGTTCCTATGCCCGACTTTACCTCAGTCCCTGTGCCCTGCAGGTTCTGGGTGGGTCCCAGTGAGCAGTGGTGCTCGTCTTAACCCCACTCACGGCTTTTCCACACTCCTGGGAGGGTAGCTTTCTCTTAGCGCTACTCGGCTAATCAGGCCCAGGTCTCCCACCACAGATGGAAACCGGAAGGTTCCTGTCTCAAAGTACTTTTTAATAAAAAGTTAAACATGTAGAAATTCCAAAAAAAGTATTCTTGAGGACCTAATATCTATAGAAGAAACCATAAATATGTTATCTCTGAATTTCTTTCCAGAATGATAAAGGTGGAGCTCTCCAAAATTGTAATAAGAATGGTGTACTTTTTCTAGAAGAATTGAACAATAACAGAATTGGCATGAGATATGATTTCTCTTAATTGTAAGTCTTAGTAGGGACTATAGGGTTGTTCAGAGAGTGATGAAGGTGTTACAGTGAGAGTCTCTGCAGCATGGAACTATTACTCTTTTCTCTGTGTCAGGGTCCATTGAATGTTTTCCCCAATCAATATGTGTACTGGAAGTTGACTATTCCATACTAGGTATCAATCTCTTGATTGGGGGGTGCTACATCTCAAGTGCATTTTTATACAAGAAAATTCAATGGCGAGATCTATTTTTCAGCAATGCACAGAAAGTAAAGGAAACAAATTCCCCTAAAAAAAATTATACACATGTAAAAACTATATCAAGTCCAATTACAATGAAGTTCTAGAGTTTGGTGATAAATGTAATGGGGCATGGATATTTGTGTGTATTAACTTTGAGATTGCACTGGAAATGAGATGATATTTAATACCCCTTTGAGGCTTAGATATACATTTCTACTGAAGTGACAATGAATGATACAATAAAAAATTTGTTATTTTGTGACTTATAGGCATAAGTAAAATTGTTGTGTAGTCACGGTCCTTTCTTTGTAAGAATTCTCATCTAAGGCTAACTGGAATCTCAGAAGAAAATGCCAAATGTCAACACCACCAATCAAAGGTTCAAAGTAAAGGAAATAATGCTATATCAGTGATGTTTATTATGGAATCTCAACAAGAAAAAATTACTAATATACATGCATATATTAATCTAATTTCATATATATATACATATATAACTTTTGTTGTTTCCACCCCATTTCTTTTTATTTTCCCCCTTCCTCTTTTGAACTTCCTTTTCTCTTCCACAAGTGCCTCTTCTGTTTGTGCATGTGTGTATGTGTGTCCCAGTGGATCTAATTATGATTGCTTACATGAATATGGGTGGGAGGTAATTTGTTCAAACATAGCCTACTCCATAGTGGTTACACTTCTGAAGAAACTGACATTCTCTTCACTAGCATCTCTTAACTGATAATCATACCTCATAGAGTGGGGCCTCCTGAACCCCTTCCCCATCAAAATGAATGTTGTTGGAGCTGACTCTTGTGGA
>JAPYYD010003350.1:0-14252 GCA_028551405.1 Uromys caudimaculatus
GGCCCTTGGTCCTGAGGATGTTAGAGGCCCCAGTAAAGAGGAATGTCAAGGTGGGAATACGGGAGTGGGCGGGCGGGTGGGTGGGAGGTGGAATTCCCTCATAGAGGCGGGGAAGGGGGAAAGGATAGGGGGGTTCCAAAGAGGAGACCTGGAAAGGGGGAAACATTGGAAATGTAAATAAAGTATCAAAAAAATAAAAATAAAAATAAAAGCAAAAAAAAAAAAGTGCTGGAGATTTCACTGATTGGAATATAGATGAGCCTCGGGAACATTATGTTAAATGAGACAAGCCAGACACAGAAAAAAAAAAAGATACTATGTAATCCTGTGTATACTTGAAGGGAGGGAAGGGAGGGAAGGTGGGAGGGCGGGAGGGCGGGAGGGAGAGAGGGAAGGAGGCAGGGAGGAGGAGAGAGGAGGGGAGAAGATGAGAAAGAGAAAGGGTCAAGTACACAGAAGCAGAGAGGAGAACGGCGCTTAGGAGAGGAAGCAGAAATAGGAAAACATAGGGCAGAGACAGCAAGCTGTACTCTGTAGTGTGACCCAGCCTGGAGAACAGCAGCAGTCTGTAGTTACAACCCTGTATCCTGCAACCATCTAACACAGAGGGTTACTGTGGATACTTCTACCACAAGAAGGTAACTCTGTGACGGATGGGTTCCTTCGCTTTACTTTGCCCCATATATACACATGTGTGCCATATACTTTAAAGTTACACGATTTTAGTGATGAAATAAATATGATATCCTATAACATCATATCATATATCAATATAAAATCAAGAGCTACTAAATGATGTCCTCAAACATCTCTCTTATCCTCTTATTCAGAATTATGATGCTGAAAGGCCATGTTTAAAATCCACCTATAGATACAGCGTTCATACAGACACTGAATTGTAGCACTTGGCCTTGAGAACAAGGGGTGTCCTCACCCCTTCCCCCTCTCCCCTGCATCCCCTCCCCAGGCCACAGTGCTAGCTCAGCCTCCACAGCTGTGTGCCGTGGCCCTGGGCACAGAGATTGCCCATCATTCACTCACAACCACTAGTTGCCAAGTGAGGACAGGGCAGAGCTGACCAGTAGGCCCCCAGCTTAGCCCTGTCTCTATGCTTTGTCCCATCAACCAGTTCATCTGGCAACATTCACAGGCTATTGCAAGTGGACACTAGTTTACATTCAAAGTGAAAGGCCACTTGGCTGCCAAGAGCGAGCTGGAGAGCCAGGAACCCTGTCAGGTTCTAACCAGCCTGGAGCAAAACCCAAGGGCTGGAAAAGCGTTCCAGACTCCTCCCTAGGGCCTCCCACTTAACAGAGGAAAGGAAGGAATGATGCTCTGTCCTGGGTAAGACAAGCCTCGTGTGCCCTGCTGTTAAAGTAGAAAGCAGGCCACATGTACTAATCTCTCTGATAGGTTAGCCAGGAAAATGTCACTAAAAACATCCAGTGGGATTGGTTCAAGATTTCCAGTCAGCACAAACTATTAAAATGAAATGAAGTCGCAGCTTGCTCTCCAGTCAGCTTAATCTCTCAGTTGTCTCAGGTTTCCCATGATTTTCGGATAATGTAATGTTTGCTTCAGGTGACTTAGTCATCATTAGAAAAGGAGGAGACAAGCTTGCTGGGTTATTGCTACCTGCATGCCTCAAAGCAAGGCCTAACTCTATGGGCCTATCTACTAGAACTCCATTTTATTTCTTCTCACAACCAGTGGTCACGTACACTGCAGGCAGAGGCCTGGAGAGGAGCTGGTCCACACGAGACTTCCAAACCTCCAACGCTAAGGCCACCTATCTCCACTTCTGCGCACAAGACAGTTTTCAGGATACAACCTTAGATTGGGTCTCAGCACTGGAAAGTGGAACAGAACCCCCAGCAGCACTCTCTCCTGTCTGCCCAGTACCCTTGGCAGCCCATGCCCCCACAGAGCCCCACACCCCAGACCTTTCCTCAGATGCAGCTGTGACCTAGTCTCTCAGGGCAAGGCACTGTATTTTGCAAGGTAACACCTAGCTAATCTCACATAATCTAATCTGAAAGAGTCAGTGCATATTATCGGATTAATGGGCTACTACTCTTAGAAAATACATTCTAGAGACCCACAGCCTTAACCAAAGGCAGGCCAGGAAGGGAGTCAATTTTGCAAGGGGTGGGAAGCTCAAGAGCACATTTTAAAACTCGGAGCAGCTGTGCCTACTCCCACAGCTGGGAAAGTTTCGAGCTCCATGGTTTTAAAAGCCACCAATCAGGCCTCTGTGCAATCTTTGTTGGATGCTTTTCCTCCTCAGCACTGTGGTACACAGGAGCCAACTTCTCCTAACCTCGGGAGCAACAAGGAATGATAATGAAAACGCTATATTTCATCTCAGGATTTTTTTTTTTAATTTAATAAACTACTACCATCTTGCACTTATTCAAAGTACCTACGCCTTATATTTATTTTTATTTCAGTCTCCTTTTAGTAAACATAACTACTTCAAAGATGTATAAAAATGTCTTAAAGAATAGCAATTCATTATAGGAGGTTTTTGTTTTGTTTTTTAGATTCTTTTAGGGGTTTTGTTGTTGTTTTGTTTTTCAGTTGTGTTGTTGTTTTAGTTTTGATTTTTGGTTAATTTTAGACAGGATATCATAGAGCCCAGGCTAGCTTCAGATTCAATATGTCGCTAAGGATAGCCTTGAACTTCGGGTCTTCCTCTGCTTTCTGAGTGCTGGGATTACAGGCGTGCAGCACGGATACCATGTTTATGTGGTGCTAGGGAACAAAAGCAGGGATTCCCATGTGTAAGACAAGCACTCCAGCAGGTCTTTATAGATATTCTGTGTGTCCGTGCAGTTAGTATACTACATATACACGTATATATACGCTAAGCCAATTGTGCAATTGCACACTCACAATCCTATGAGCTAGAAGATCCCTGCTTCTCAGATAAGAAAATGGAGGTGCTGGGAAGGGGAGGGAACTCAGCCAGGATCACATAGTTGGAAGCCTTAGAACAATGGGAACCGAGCTCCACCTCCGGAGCCTTGCCTCTGAATAACTACTTTCTCCAGCCAACCAGGAGAGAAGAATCCATATTCCTGTTTTCTTGGACTCTTCAACCTTACAATAACCAAACCTATGTTTTTAAAGTCCCCATACCAGAAACATCATTAGCCCCAGGAAACTTGTTAAACACTGCAGGACCCACCCCACCCATAAAGGATAAGGAGCTCTGGGGTGGACTCCCCCTCGAGCTCAGCAGCCCTCCAGGTGATTCTGGTGAAAGACAAGCTTCACTGAAGTCAGCTATGAATGTGAGCTCTCGAAGTTTGGGGGACAAGTCAGCTGCAACCCCCTTTTTAACATCAGTCCCACGAATCCCTTCTCTTCCATTAGAAACTTGCATGTCATTGTATTGCAACCCTAGAGAGATTTGAACTAACAAAAGTTATTGGTGAATGCTTGGCAGGTGTGTAACACTAGGAATAGAAATGACATAGTCATGCAAAAAAAAAAAAATCCTCAAACACAAATCTTGGAAGGTCGTCCGTGAAGTTTGAAAGCAGTGTGGTGAGCTTAGAACAGAAAACGTTATCTAACTTGGTTGTTCCTAATCAGTTCCATTAGCCTATGCCCTGCCTGTGTTAAAATATGCACAGAGCTGTTAAAAGTTCCCACAGGGTTCAGCTGCCTAAGCATCTGAACAGGGACCTCACCTTTTCCTTCTGTGCTCCTTCTTTCTTAATCCGAAATAAGACAGAAAAGGCAGCTTTGGCCTGCAGAACGCTAGCCGGCACCCTGCCTTTCCACGCGTGCTCACAGGACTGCACCAGGCCAGCTTCAGGTGCACTGTGCCCCTGAGCCAATGACTCAGAGGCCAGAACAGGCCATTTTTCAAGAAAGCAGATTCATCATTGTTCGCCTGTGCCTTCTACATGCTGGGAGCCTCACTCAGTATTAGCCAGGATATGCCCTAAAGAGTGGAAAACAGAAATTCGTGAATATCTTTCTATCTCAAGAACATTGGACTGAGAAACAGAGGGGAATCTTCCTCACTGGGGCCAGGTCAGTGACCTTGGCCTTCTTAGACCAAGGACAAATGGTTAGGACCTGCAGGGGGAGAGATGCTCTAGGGCATTGGTTCTCAGCCTTCCTAATGCTGAGACCCTTTGTCACAGTTCCTCATGGTGTGGTGACTCCCCACCCCCAACTATAAAATTATTTTCATTGCTACTCCATAATTGTAATTTTGCTACGGTTATGAATTATAATGCAAATATTTCTGGAGATACACTGTTACCAAAGGGTTTGCAACCCACAAGTTGAGAACCATGCCCTAGGGGGAAACAGCCTGCACTCTAGTCACATAGTCAGCAATGAACTTCCAGCTCAGGGACTTAGAAGTTTGGGGGAAAGCAGTACGAGGGGCGGGCTAGACGCTTGCTGAGTGATTTTGAGCGATCTGCACTCCTCAAAGTCTTGGTTTACTGAGAGGGGAGGAAGAACACCACAGACAGTGAAGAGAAGTAATGGCTGTCCCGGAGACCCTGTTAAGCTCTTCCTCTCTGAAGTGACCATAAGAATTTTCACAGGTACCCTCTTACATCAACAGGAGTTCACCAACAGGGTAAATTTTGCTATATACCCCAGGGAATGTACCCTGACATGACCTGAGATTGCTTTTGACTTCTAATGCTACAACACAGGGGAAGGTCAAGACCATAAAACCCTGGTCTGGAACAAACCAAAGGCCTTCCCTAACATCCTAGGAGAATGCCAGACTCTCTTCTTCCCCACAGCTACACACACATCAGCACACCCAGAAGACGGCCTCACCCAGTAATGCACTAATCCCTAGACCCTCAGTGGAATGGCACACCAATTACCTACAGAGAAGAGGAACACTACAGTCCAGGCCTGGGTTTTACGTTGAAATTTTCTTGCCTGAGCCTTTTTTTTCCAAAAGAAGAGTGCCCTCTACTGGTGAGTTGACACTCTGCTGGGAAAGGGTTCCATTCTGGGTTGTCTACAAGCTCTCCTTAATGGCTGTTTTTTGGTACCGCACCACCACCATGGTAGAAGCAGATAACAATTTGATTCCATAGAGGTTGATAATACAAAGTACCAACTCCATAAGACACAAGAATGCTATAGTTTACTACCACAAACAAGGATGGGATCAAGAGAGGATTCAAGAACCCCCTCCATCCTGTGGACCATGTTAGAGAACTGTCTCACAGGGACAGTTTCCCCCAGTATTTGATACTTAAAAACATCACACAGTTTAGGAGAGATTTCAGACAGCCTAAATAAATATTCATCAAGAGAAAAAGAGCATCTGAGTTATTTACATCCAAACAGTGGAATATTATGCAACTTTTTAAAAATGAAAAAGCATTCTATATTATTATGAAATAATCTATGAATCTTTAAGTTCAAAGGGGTTTTTTAGAAATAAAAGAAACTATGTATTTCATATGTATATATACATAGACATAATACATATATATTGAGAGCTATTATTCTTGTAAAAGTAGGTTTATTTGTATTTGCTCCTACCTGCATAATGGAAAATATTTCCAAATATTTACACATGGGACTCGTGGCACAGTGTGTTACAATCATGCTGATTGCCTTGCATATATTAGCTCGCATATTAGCGCATATATCTAGCCTTCCCAAACCCACCCTGTAAGGCAGGAACTATTTCTTGTCATCCACAGACAAGGAAACTAAGGGACAAAAAAAGTTAGATTACTCACCCAGTCTCTACCAATAGGATCCTAAGCTTACACTTACCTGTGTTTCAGGAGTCTATTCCAAGGTTTGTACAACACAAGGAAGCTGGTACCAAAGAGAAATTTAAAATCCCACCTTGTTAAGTTTGGGGAAACCCTAACTAGTTGTTTTAAACATGTATTCCCATTGATTAAACAAACAGGCCCTTTGTGCGTACACGAGCGCATGCGCGCGCACGTGCACGCACACACACACACACACACACACACACACACACACACGGGGTTGGGGTGAGAGAGAGAGAGAAGGGGGGGGGATCTGCTCCAGAGCCAGAGTGTCAGTCCTGGTGCACACTCAAACTAAGGATTACTGTGTCTCTCTCAGACCTATTCTCAGTACTTTCCAGATTAAAACACGACGCCCCTTATTTCTAACCCATGAAACCTGCTTGTGCCTCCTAACTACTTTCAAATTTCCCAGTTTAATTTTTCACTTAGGGCCACTGACAATGAACATTTCTCTCTTCCATGGAACCTTAAGAAAAAAAGATTGTTTTTTCTGCTCTCCCTATATTTCCAGTTTGTCTGTTTGCAGAGTGAGTAAATAATTTCATGAAATTTGATTTTTGACAAAGGGTATATAACCTTTCCTCTACCCAGGGAGCCACACAATCTCTTAGGATGAGTTGAGGACATATCCCTCACCAGCCCTTGAAGAAACAGAGCCACTGTGAGATCAACATTTTGTTCGGCCAGTGAACCATTTAGTGCGCCTAGAGCAGTAACCTGCAATATTCTAGATGCAAAATATTGTCAGGGTAGAATCAGAAATGGCATTTTACATATAGTCTTTTAATTCCCTCATGGATGTGCTTCCACAAGGGTTAGAAGGGACCCTGTCCCTGTCACCATTGCCCCAAATCTTCTCATTGCTGTAATGTGTCAAATACTGGAAGTAAAAGGCATTTTCCATCTATGCAGTGCATTGTTTTATTATACCATGCCTATAAATGGGTATCAAAGCACAGGCTCTCCTCTGAAGTTATTCCATGTATAAAAATTAATTATAGGACCAGCAAGATGGCTTAACAAGCTGAGCCCAAAAACACACATTTAAAAAACCAAGATACTATCTGTAATCCCAGCACTCCCATGGTGAGATGGGAGGCGGAGAAGGAACTGCCGTGATCTTTGGATCTGTAGAGAGCTTTGGATCTCCTGACACTAGCGTTACAGACAGCTGTGAGCTAGACAGGAGGCTCAGCTGCTAAGAGCACAAAATCCAGATGTGGTGATGCACATTGCTAATCTCAGCACTCAGAGGTAGGAGTGTCAGAAGTTCAAAGCCAAGTTCAAGGCAAGTGTGCACTATATGAAGCCTTGTCTCCAAAAAAATGTACACACACACACACACACACACACACACACAAAGTGACTACTGGGTATATTTTGTCTTTACAGAAAAAGGTAATGTCAATTTTTTTTCTCTCTCCTGAAGATGGGGTGAAAAACCACAGAGAACATTCTTCCTTTTCTAGAACATTGAGTCCTGTCTGATAATTCTTGGAGCCAATGAGTTCAACCTGGGGGCTTTATTTCACTCTACCTGTGAAAATAGGAACAATACTGACTGTCTCAAAAAGCTCTTATAAATAAAGTTATTCCAGTAAGAAATGGTTGTTAGGGTGCCAGGCATGGTGGTGATTCACTTAGGAGATAGAGACAGAGGGTCCAGAGTTCAAAGCCAGACTGAGCTACAAACACAAGACCCTGTCTTGGAAAACTTAAGAGTTGGGCATGTAGCTTGGTTGTGCAGTGCCCATCTAGCACGCTCAAGGCACTACAAAACTCAAATAAATAATAAAAAAGAAATGGCTTGTAGGAAGGCTGAGATGGGAAGATAGGACAAGGAAGATGAAAAGGAGGAGGAAGGAAAAGGAGGAGGAGAAATAGTGACTGGTGAATGAGAACTGTTTTAAATTATACGAGATGATCACATGACCTCCATGTAGTTCTCATAACAAAGACTTCAGAGAAATCAATGCCCTGTGAACTAATAGTGGGTATTTTAATGGAATTTATATATTACAACTCTATAAATTCCTTCTTTCTTTTAAAAAAAACCAAACCTAGGACTGGAGAGACAGTTCAGCTGGTAAAGTGGCTGATTTACACCAAGAAGGCCCAAGTCAATCCCTACTGCTCAAGTGAGAAAGCCAGACATGTACCTGTAATCACAGTGTTGGGTGGGGAGACAGAGACAGGAGAATCCTTTCTTGTTGGGTAGTCTAGCCAAACTGGCAAATGCTACATTTAGAGAAAGACTCTGTCTCAAAAAATAAGGTGAAGAGTAATTGAGGAAGACACCTGGTGCTGACTTTGACCTCCACATGTACCCACATCTTTTCAAGTATTTGCCTCCTGACTTCAACCCTGTTCCTCCAGAAGATATGGAAGACCACCAGAGTACACGCTGACAAATTAAAGAGTTCATCCGGAGTTAACACAATGTGGAGATAAAGAAAATTCCACACATAAGAAAGGGCGCAATGTGGTGGAAACAGGTTCAGGGAAGCACAGCCAAACGTCAAGCGGAGCTTGGGGAATCCTGCAGAAGGAAGGAAGGGGCGGAAGGGTTGAAGGAGCCAGAGGTCAAGAACAACGCAAGAAAACCTGAGAATCTACTAACCTGGGCCCATAAGGGCTCACTGAGACTGAACCATGCTCTTCGGTTAAAGAGTATGCATGGAAAGAGGGGGAGGGGAGGGGAGAGGACGGGACTGGGAGGAGAGGTCAGAGGGGAAGCTGTGATCGAGATGTAAAGTTAATCAATTAAAAAGTTAGTTAATTAATTGATAAAAAAGAAAGGGCATAATGTATTATGGAGGCATTCAGGGCTGGGATGAGGCTCAGTGGTAGAGGAGATGCCTAGCATGTACGTGAAAGGCGCTGGTTCCATCCCAACTACTGGGAAAGAAAAGATTAATGTACATTCAATTACTTTGGCCCTTTTTTCATACCGTTTTTTAGTTTCTAGAATAAAGTGTTTATGTTGGCTTACAGTTTTACAGAGGAAAATCCTTTTGGGTGGTAGGGTGGGGAGACAGGGCAACAATAGAAAATGGTGGCAGGAAGAGGAAACAGCAAACTGGGAGTGGGCGAGACTATAAACTCTCAGAGCCCTCCCCTGCTCACCCCGTAAGGCTCCATCTCTTAAAGGCTCAGTAACCTTGCCAAACAAAGCCATCAAATGGAGAATCACGTCTTGAAACACCTGAGTCTGTGAATGACGCTTCTTTGTTTCAGTGATCAGTGAAAGAGAAAGAACCGTTGCTATGAACTACAGTTCCAGGTTTCCAGGGATCCACAGAAGCCTTCTTTTTTAGAAGTACTAAACCGTTTTCCTTGGCATCTTCAGAGCTATTCACTCAGCCATCTCACAAGAACTCCCGGTACTTACTTAACATTCTGTAAGGCTGACAGCATCTGCGCATGTCTCGGGCTATGCTGACATTTCCCCAGGCTCGCTCCCCACAGCCCTTTCCCTACCTTTGTCTGCTCCCTGTCCAGCGATAATCAGAAAGCTTCTGGAAGTCCAGCTTGAGAATTCTCCCCAACAAACAAAACTGTGGACAGTATGTCCTTAAAAATATTGCCTAAGGGCTGGAGAGATGGCCTGGAAGTTAAGAGCACTGACTGCTCTTCCAGAGGTCCTGAGTTCAATTCCCAGCATCCACATGGTGGCTCACAACCATCTGTAATGGAATCTAACGACTTCTTCTGGTGTGTCTGAAGAGAGCAATAGTGTACTCACATATATAAAATAATTCCTTTAAAAAAATTGCCTAAAAGAGTTAAATGTGTATATACATATATGTATTAAACACTTTCATATCTATAACATATATATGTGTGTGTATATATCAATATATACAGACAGGAAAATGTTAAGTGATACTGATTTCTTTTTATACTAACCAAAAATTCATAAAATAAAAAACTTCATGATGATTTTGTTACAAAGTAGTTCATTCTATTATACTTTATGATGGTGGAAAATCGAGAGTAGTGTAAATTAAGGGAATAAACAATCACATGTTGAGAAAAAAATACTGTCTAAAACAGCAGAGTATGAGACTCAAAACACTAAAAATTAATGATAGATATAATAAAATGCCATAGTTTCTGAGCCAGGAATATTCCCTCTCTTATTAACAACTGAGGAAAATATTTGTTGCTGATGAATAACTAGAGCATACTCACTACTATAGATGGAAATTATTTATGAACAGATAGGTATGTTTTTGAGCTAGAACATATACTAAATATGTGACAGAGCTACAAGTGACTTTCTTTCATTTATGTGTGTGTTCTTTAATGTTTTTGTAAGTGATTATGAATAGCATATGAAGTCAACCAAAAAAATGTGGTATAATTCTGATCAAAAGGAACAATTTCATTGTCTCGCTGGTCATTGCAAACCTTGCTAAGGCTCAAAGGTCTCTTCTTAAAAAACACGTGCATTGGATCCAATAGTCAGAGATGCCAATGGTGTGCATGAGGAAGATGCTATGGCTTTAGAACTAGTGGGGGAAGACACGATGCAGGGGGGTGTGCTCACAGAGACCAGGTACCCTGGAAACTAGCAGGGCAGCCCCAGCACAGCAGCAGCAGCAGCAGCAGCAGCAGCAGCAGCAGCAGCAGCAGTAGGGCTGAGAAGAGTGGAAGACAGGACCGAGGGGGGTGAGTTGGAAGTTTATGTCACAAGTGTTGCTCTGCCTGCTCCCTCCCCACCCTCAACTCCATCTGCCAGAAAGTACCTCAGGCAGCCAGAGACTTGAGACTCACTCTCCAGGGAAATCAAAGAGACTACACACCTGAGGACACAAAGCTCTGAACAGTCTAGATCCAGACTCAGGGCTGAACTCACAGATAATGGCTGAAAGTAGACACACAGGAAGTGGTGCCACTACAAATCTATCTCAGCTCCTTCAAGCACCTACAAGGGAGTCTGGAGGTGGACAACACTGCTCCTGAAGTCCCACTGAAAAGAACACTCTGGTTTCCTTCCTTCCTTCCTTCCTTCCTTCCTTCCTTCCTTCCTTCCTTCCTTCCTTCCTTTCTTCCTTCCTTTCCTTCTTTAGGAAGGTTCTTCTTGTGAAGGTGTTTTTATTTAAAAGAAAGAAGGAAGGAAGGAAGGAAGGAAGGAAGGAAGGAAGGAAGGAAGGAAGGAAGGAAGGAAAGAAGAAAGAAAGAAAATCACTAGAGTTATAATTATAATTAAGTTATAATTTAAATAACAATTAATAACAATTTAATCTCCCACCTATGTTCTTTTCTTAATTTTTATTGTTCTTTGAAATCTCATACATGTATACAATGTTTCTTGATCAGACCCACCCCTCACTCCCCCACCTCCAATTCCATCCCCACCAGAACCTCAGATTGCATGCCCCCCCAATTTCATGTCCTTTTCATAATTTTTTGTTTACTTTTTGAATCCACTGGCTCCAGTTAGTGCTGTCATATGCACATGGTTGTAGAGTCATCTACTGGGACACAGAGAAATTACCAGTGACCACACTAGTAAACAAGTATTTCTCGGCCTGGCACTGGTGGTGCGAGCCTTTAATCCCAGCAATCCAGAGACAGAGACAGGCAGATCTCAGAGTTCAAGGCCAGCCTGGTCTACAGAGCAAGTCCCAGGACAGCAGGAATACACAGAGAAACCCTGTCTCAAAAAGAAGGAAGGAAGGAAGGAAGGAAGGAAGGAAGGAAGGAAGGAAGGAAGGAAGGAAGGAAGGAAGGAAAGAGGGAGGAGGGAGGGAGGGAGGGAGGAGGAAGGAGGGAGAAAGAAAAGAGAAGAGAAAAAAAGAGAAGAAAAGATAAAAGTAATTCTCCATTGCCCAGTAGCCATCAACCTCTGATAGCTCCTCAGCTGGCAGCCGTGCTTCAGGAGCCCTGCCTCTCCATGCTTGAATGTTTTTTATTGGCTTGGCCTTAGGCAGATCTTATGTACAAAACCATAGCTATTGTGGGTCCATGTCTACAACAGCCAATCCTCTTATTAAGATGTGGGAATCCTCTGTAAAGCAAGTCTCCTGACAGTGATCCAAAGGCAGAGCCTAGCCTTCAGCCAGCCTTGCCGAAGCCCTGCTTCTAACCAGCTTTTCAGGCCCCGGGTGGGCACAGCCCACCAAAGAAAGCATCTTCCCAGCACACCATTACCTGTGAGGGGCAATCTCAAGCAAGCAAACATAGCAGAAGCTAAGGGAAGGTAGATGTGGGGGGTGGGGCTTGAAAAAGGAAGATCTAGAAGACAGCCCAAACTCTGTCTTGCTGTTAAAGCCCAACAAGCTATTGTAAAAGCCTAGTCCAGCTTTCGTGATAAAAAATCTCAATTTTAAAAATAAGAGAATATCTTAACTCGACAGCTGTGAGCTCTGTTATGGAATACGGAACAGTCTCAAGAAAACTAAGTATCAAGGTAATCAAGAAAAGTTCGACCATATCTTGGTCAGTATCTCCTGATCATCAGAAGGTTGCTTTGTAGTTAAGTGTCCTTGATGCTTCTGATAAATTTTCCTCACTACATCAAAAACTAAGGTACCAGGACATTTTCACACAAGTGTACTAACAAAGAGTCTGGATCCTCAAAATATGTCAGTTTCATTACTTGTTTTGAACTTCCTTCCCTTTATAGGCTTTTCTAGAGGATTATGGGAAAAAATAGCCTACAGAGGAGACCCAGCCCACCATAATTTGGAAGGGTAAAAGAGTCACCTTGCTCCATGAATATGTCACAACCTCATAATACTCGTTAAAAAAAAAATTTTTTTTGACACCTACAACAAAAACCTACTACTCTCTTTGGAATATTTGCTTTATTTTACTTTATTAAAGGCACCTCTAAGCCTCCCCTGGGATAAAGCACCTCAAGGCAATGTGACGAACACTCCAGGTAGAAGCCAGAGCCTCCTTGCTTCTCAGCCACAGTCATCCCTCTGCCTCCTGCAGCTCATGACCAGATCTAATTCCAGTGACAAGGGAGGATGCTTGAATCCCACCCAGATTGGGAAATAAAATAAATTTTGGTAGATGGAGGGAGGGAACTGGGTGGGAGAGGGATGAGGAGGAGAACGGTGTGGAGGGGTAAGGATGGAGTGTGGGGGAGGACGGACAGAGGGGGAGAGGTACTGACGACTAGGAGAGAGACCAGAAATAGGTGGGGGAGGGGGAGCATCTCTGGGAACAAACCTGAAGGAAAAGAAAGGTATGTCCTGTGTCAGGGGGACTGTGTTTGGTTTTGGCCAGTTTTTGTTTATGATTTCAAAAGAAATCATTCCAGATACCAAAAAGAAATAAATTTTGAATTTTTTTCTCATTTCTGGATCCTTTAGCGAATATGTCTTTTTTTCTTTTTTTTTTTTCTTTTTTTCTTTTTCTTTTTTTTTTTTTTTTTGATACTTTATTTACATTTCCAATGTTTCCCCCTTTCTAGGTCTCCTCTTTGGAAACCCCCTATCCCCTCCCCCTCCCCCACCTCTATGAGGGTATTCTACCTCCCACCCACCCGCCCACCCACTCCCATATTCCCACCTTGACATTCCCCTTTACTGGGGCCTCTAACACCCTCCAGCCCAAGGGCCTCTCCTCCCCCTGATGGTCAACAAGGCCCTCCTCTGCCACATATGTGGTCCGAACCATGGGTTCCTCTATATGTATTCTTTGGTGGGTGAAAGTCGATTTTATCCGATATTAGAATGGCAACTCCAGCCTGTTTCTGGGGACCATTTGCCTGCAAAATTGTTTTCCAGCCCTTTGCTCTGAGGTAGTGTTTGTGTTTATCACGGAGGTGTGTTTCCTGAATGCAGCAAAATGCTGGGTCCTCTTTATGGATCCAGTCTGTCAGTCTATGTCTTTTTATTGGGGAATTGAGTCCATTGATGTTAAAAGATATTAAGGAATAGTGATTGTTGGTTCCTGTTATTTTCGATGTTACTTTTAGGTTTGTGTCTTTTTCTTCTTTTCAGTTTGTTGAACGATTACTTTCTTGCTTTTTCTAGGGTGTGGTTTCCCTCCATGAGTTGACGTTTACCATCTATTATCCTTTGTAGGGCTGGGTTTGTGGAAACATATTGTGTAAATTTGGTTTTCTCATAGAATATTTTGGTTTCACCATCTATGGTAGTTGAGAGTTTTGCTGGGTATAGCAGCCTGGGCTGGCAGTTGTGTTCTCTTAGGGTCTGTATGAGTTCTGCCCAGGATCTTCTAGCTTTCATAGTCTCTGGTGAGAAGGCAGGTGTAATTCTGATAGGTCTGCCTTCATAAGTTACTTGACCTTTTTCCCTTACTGCTTTTAATATTCTCTCCTTGTTTTGTGTATTTGGTGTTTTCACTATAATGTGATGGGATGAATTTCTTTTCTGGTCCAATCTATTTGGAGTTCTGTAAGCTTCTTGTATACTTATGCTCATCTCTTTCTTTAAGTGAGGGAAGTTTTCTTCTATAATTTTGTTGAAGATATTTACT
>JAPYYD010003351.1:0-14249 GCA_028551405.1 Uromys caudimaculatus
GTGGGGTGGGAGGTGGAATTCCCTCCTAGAGGCGGGTTGGGGAGGGGATGGGGGGTATACAAAGAGGAGACTCAGAAAAGGGGAAACATTGGAAATGTATATAAAGTATCAAAAATAAAAAAGGAGGAAAAAAAATGCTAGACCAAAAAAAAAATGTATAGAGACATATGTGAAAATATATGGATACTGCTGTCTTATTTTTTTTAGAAAAAAATTAAGCCCCTCCTTTTAATGTATATGTCAATGGCATAAGTCTGTACTCCCAACACCTAGGCATTTGATGTAGTTGAATTGAGTTGAGTTCAGCCTGGACTACAGAGTTTCAAGCTAGAATGGACATACATACTGAGATCCTATCAATAAAAATGTGTGTATATAAGACATCTATATAAATCTACACAGGACTTTAGGCGTGCAGGGAAATGGATTCATTATAGAAACTAACAACATGTCAGTGTACAAGAGCTAAGTAAAGAATTTTCCAAATCTTAACTGTTATCAACAACCTCTGATAAATTGTGTGCACGTGTATGTATGTATGTGTGTGTGTATTTGTGTTTTCAGAGAGAGACATTGTTCTACATTCCCATTTGCTTTATTAAAGGAAAATTAGGTGAACTATATTTTACATGCAGTGAAATGCAGAAATAACTAATGTCTACCTCAGTGATATTTTCAGTGTCCAGCTACTACTTTAACTAGTAACCAGATCTAGCTTGTTTTCCTATGGTGGTTTGAATGAGAATGGGCCTCTATAGGCTCCTAGATCTGATTGTTTAGTCACCAGAGAATAGAACTCTTCAATAGGATTAGGTCCTGTGGCCTTGTTGGAATAGATGTGTCCTTGGTGGAGGAAGTGTGTCACTGGAGGTGGGCTTTAGGTTTCAAAAGCTTAAGCCAGGACCAGTGGCTCTCTTCTATCTGTGGATCCAGAAGCAGCTACTTCTCTATCGTCATGTCTACCATGTGTTGCCATGCTCCTCCTCCCAAACCCCAAATTATTTTGTATAACCTTCCTCATCACAGACCATCACTTAAGGAATCTTGGGGCAGGAACTGATGCAGAGGCCATAGAGTATAGTTATTTACTAGCTTGGTCCTTGTGGCTTGCTCTGCTTCCTTATAGCACCCATGACCACTACCCAGGAGTTGCACTGCCCACAGTGAGCTGAGCTCTCCCACATCAATCATCAATCAAGAATATGCACCGTAGAGTTTCCCAATATGGTGAGGCATTTTTCCCAATTGAGGGTCCCTCTTCCATAATGATTCTAGCTTGTGTAAATAAAGTTGACATGAAAATAACCAGTACAGTTTTGAAAGCTGAATGAGAAAAAGTTAAGTCATTTATAAAGGCAGGCCCAATTAAAATAATACCTGATTATTCAAGCAGAGGTGAGCTCTGCCCTGTGCCCTCTGCCCTACATTTCCCAGCCCAGTGGCCTGCCTGCATTCCTGGAGGCCTACTGCCATAAGGGTCTGCCAGGTCAGACCCATCTTTGGCAATTCCCTGCCTGCTGGTTCCCCTAAAGCACTCCCAACAGCTGTAAACTGCACCTGCTCCTCTGCACTACATTTCCTGGCCCACAATACTGCATGTATTACCAGAGGCTGCCAACACTAGAGACAACCAGATGGCTAAAAGCCAACTTAAAAACACCATCAACAAAGCCAGGGCAATATGGCACCACTAGAAGCCAGCTATCTTACTACAACAAGCCCTGAATACTCTAACACAGCTGAAGCACAAGAAAATGACCTTAAATCCAAAATTATAATGATCAAAGAGGCCTTTAAAGAGGAAATGAAAAAATCCCTTAAAGAAATACAAGAAAATACAATCAAACAAGTGAAGGATATGAACAAAACTGTTCAAGACCTGAAAATGGAAAGATAAGCAATAAAGAAAACACAAACTGAGGGAATCCTGGAGATGGAAAACCTAGGAAAGAGAACAGAAACTACAGACACAAGCATCACCAACAGAATTTGGGAGATGGAAGAGAGAATCTCAGGCATAGAAGATACTATAGAAGAAATTGATACATCAGTCAAAGAAAATGTTAAAGCAAAACAAAACAAAACAAAATCCCTGACACAAAACACCCAGGAAATTTGGGACACTATGCAAAAACCAAACCTAAGAACAATAGGAATAAAAGAAGGAGAAAATTCTCAGCTACAGGGCCCGGAAAATATTTTCAACAAAATTATAGAAGAAAATTTCCTTGACCTAAACAAAGAGATGCCTATAAACATACAAGAAGCCTAAAAACCACAAAATAGATTGGACCAGAAAAGAAAATTCTCCTGCCACATATTAATCAAAACACTAAATGTGTATAAAAAAGTAATATTAAAAGCTGCAAGGGAAAATGACCAAGTAACATATAAAAGCAGACCTATTAGAATTACATCTGTCTTCTCAGCAGAGATTCTTAAAAGCCAGAAGATCCTAGGCAGATCAATGGAGTATTACTCAGCTATTTTTAAAATGACATTATAAAATGTGCAGGCAAATGGATGGAAATAGAAAAAAATATCCTGAGTAAGGTAACCCAGACCCATAAACAGAAATATGATATGTAGTCACTTATAAATGGTTATTAGCTGTTGAGTAAATGATAACTAAGCTACAATCCATAGACATAGAGAGGTTAGGTATAGAGGAAGAGTCAAGGAGGGGGGCACATGGATCTCTCTGGGAGGGGGAAATAAAATAGATTCTACAGGCAGACTGAGGGTGGATAGGGATGAGAAGGAGAGTATCAGGAAAGCGGGAGGAGAGATAAGGTAGAGGGAGAGAATGGGTGAAGAGCTGGAATTGAGGGGTGTTTGAGGGATGATATAGAAACCTAGTGCAGTGTAAACTTGAAGGTAATCTTAATGAGGTCTTCTAATAATGTGGGATATGGAGTCTCAACTGGCTATCTCTTGTCATCAAACTAGGCTTCTAGTAGCAAGATTGGGTTGCATTCAATTAAATTGTTGGCCAAGGGGGTCCCATGGAAATCCCCAAACAACCCAGGCTGTTGCTAAGTAAGTGGGTTGCTCTACACAAGCTGACAGTGAGGCCACATTGCCAAGAACAACACCCATACAACTCACTGAACATGAAGAAGTCAAGCTGGTGCCTATATGAAGCCTTCACCCCTGAGTTCTAGTGTCTTTGATGTGGGAAGGTACTCTGCAGGCTACCAAAAAAGAAACATGAACACCAACAACCCAACCACAAAATCTTTGACCTACATCTGTCCTGCTTGCAAAGTGTGTTAGGGCATTGGTGGCATAGTGTTGCAGGAAATATTTAAAAAGTTTGCACCATCCCGCGCTGTTCCCAGATACTCTCTGCCCGTGGTCTCACTGCCTCTATGTCAGCTCCAGTTGGTGGTCTTCCCAGCTCCAGTTTGCCTGCAGAGCTGCCCATACCTTCTCAGCCAACCACCCCCTACGGTCGGCGGTCCCAAATCCCAGTAACCCAGTAAATCAAAACTCTAGAAGCTTGTAATTAATCGGTCAGATTTGTATATCAATAAATTCTCAAGTCACAAGATGCCCACACAATAATTTCAGAGCCAATCGATAAGAATATAAATTGCCCACCTAGATAAGACAAATTATCTTGTAATTATCCATTCCTTATAAGATATTCATAGCTACCTGCTGCTATTTAAAGCCACATGGAGTCTGGATCATCCTGTTCTTCCTCTACCTTCCTTCCTCCCTCCTCCTGTCCTCTCTCTCCCTGTCCTGAAACTCTTAGCTCCGCCTCCCTTTTCCCTGTCCAATCATAGGCTTCTTGTTGTATTAATATTTAAATTAATTGGACAGGGAAAATTCTGCTACATATCACCCTTTCTGTTCAATATGAATTGAGCACAACTATTACCATTTTGTAATTTATAAAGTACAAGATAGACCTAACACCCAGACCATTATTTTTGTCAATAAAATGGGACACGCTGCCATCTATCCTAATTTAAAAGACTTATGATACTACCCTGACTTATGCCCTGGCTTTAGATTGTATGCCATCTGAAAACCATCCTCTCAAATCTGTTCTCTCAAAGTAAATAGCCTGGATTGGCTTTGAGACTATAAGTAGTCTTCAAACCCCATCAGAAATCTGAGAATGACCAACATTAGGCCTAACACAACTTCCAGAACTGAGACAAACTGTAGAGACAGCTGCCTACCTATACAGCCCCAGTAAGTCAGGAAGTTGGAGCATCTGTCTTCAGCCTTCTGGCCCAGGATCATCTGACAGACCTTTGAGAAACAGGAAATTAAGGACTAGCCTATTCTGTCTCAGCAGAACCAAGCTGTCCTAACCTGTAATTTGTGTCCTTTGTCTGGACAGTATGTCTGCAGATGAAATGAGGCAATTCTTGCCTAGTGGCTGTCTCACCACTACTGGAGCAACTCCACTGATGCTCAGTTTCTTCTTTGAATCCAAGAAAGGGAACACTGTCAAGAGCAGACTTGTCTCAACAACTAGTGAATAAATAACATTAAATGTCACATTCTGTGGATTTCTGATGTTTTTGAAAACAAACTATCTATGTAAAGTAATCTAGACAGTTGTCCATTAACTACCCTCAGCTATTTCTAATTAAAATATCTGAAAACACCCCAACAATAAACTCAGAGCCATGAATATGCTATTTGGCCCTTAACTCTCAGGCTTAAACATCTGAGATCAGTTTGTAATGACATTATAGAAGGACTGGGTCCAAGCCTTGTACTTTTAAATGTGTTATATGGGCACAACACCTATATGAGAGTAACAATATTAGTCCCAATTTTATATCAATAAGAAATTGATACCAATGAAAACTTTAAATTTGTATCAAATAAATTCTGTACCAATGTAAGAGATTATAACTTCAACTTTGTAACTATTGTAAAGATTTCTACCAGATGAGATTATGGCTACACAATGAATTCTAGCTATTTCCTCCCTGTTCCAATTATGACCATTTCTAAATTCCCTAGAAAAGGCAACCTATAATAACCACCTCCAGCCCCAAAGCCCAGGGAACTGGGATGATGACGACTCTTCATAACTTCTTCAAGCTGAATATGGGCGTTGGGATATTTTGAAGGGGGGGAAGGGTATGGAAAATGGGGAAGTTGGTTGGCCTTAAGAAGGCTACACCAACGATTGTATTAGTCTCTGATGTGTGTGTCCTGACTGGATCCGGCTGAAAGTTCAAGACATCAGGAGTTCAAGCAGGTCAGTTCAGCATGTCTGACAATGAGACTCACCAAGGCTGTATGTTCTATAATATACAAATCTCAAAACAAAATTTTAGTATCGTTATGATAACATTTTTTTGTTTGATTCTCTAGGATCTAGTTCTTCAGGGGGTGTCCATTTGTCATATCTGGTCCGTATTACTCTGGAAGGTTTATAGACACTGATCACCTTTTCTAACAATGCAAACACAAAACCTTTCTCCCAAATTAGCATATCGACGAACCAGTAACCAGAAAAACCTTTATTTTGACTTCTCTCCCAGAGGAATAATATAACCACAAAACTCAAAATCACACCCATTTTGAAAATTAAAACAATCTAAAACAAATGAAATATACTAAAATGCTGTATGTGACTATTCTAAGGCTCTTTCTATTTTGCCATTCAGAATAATAACTCAAAATTCCAGTGGAGCCCACATTAGAGAATATGAGTCTCTTGCAGACTTTATTATATCATCTTTAAAACAATTGATTCACCCTTCTATCTATACCTGCAGCTAGTCAAACCAGGATTTAAACCCAAGATTCCCATGGAGCCCACGTTAGACAGAATATTAGTATCCTGTAAGATGTATTAGAACAATATAACTTTATACCATCTTTAAAGCAATTAATTCAAACTTTTACTAATATCTGCCTAGAGGAAGCAGATAGTTTTTACTTGTTATACTCTACTTAGAGGAGCCATCCTGTTATACTATTTATCTGTTGAGCTTTCTACCTGGAGCCATAAACATTATTAATTAATGCCTGTTCATAGCAGGTACTTATCACTGCCCTCTCTACTTGGAGTCAGTGACTAACTTTCCCTATACTAATTCTGAACCTCGGGCAGAATTCCCCATGTGATTTGGACAAAATCTGTATAAAAATCTATCCTAAATAATCCCAATTTTATAAATTGACAGTTAAATCATTATCTGCCCCAAGATGTAGGCAGTTTCCATTCTTTGGCTTTCTGACTGAAAACAGCCATCTTGTCTCTTTCCACAGCAGGGGACCTCAGAGCCCTCTTTCTTTGTTTCAAGGTTCCTGGGCTTGAGTCCGCGTGACTCATTCCAGTGCCACCTTTCTCTCAGAAAATAAAGCTCTAACTCTCAGGCTAATAATCTTAAATTTCTAGTAGATTCTTGCCCAACACCCCTGAGTTCTAGTGTCTTTGATGTGAGAAGGTACTCTGCAGCCTACCAAAAAAGAAACATGAACACCAACCCAGCCACAAAATCTTTCACCTATATCTGTCCTACCTGTAAAATATACTAGGGCATTGGTGACATAGAACTTGTGGGAGTAGCTAAATTATCTCTGATTTGACCTAAGGCCCACTCCATGAGATGGAACTCATATCCAACACTACTAGAGTAACCAAGAATTAAACACTAGATAGCCCAGAGACTTAGGATAAAACCAAACACTACTAGTCTAAAATTTTTTTAAGTATCAATAAAATGACTCCTATTAACATTCTGCTCTGCTCAGAGATCAGTGCCTTATTTAGTCATTATCAAGGAAGCTTCTTCTGGCAGCAAATGGGAACAAATCCAGAGACCCACAACCAGATATTACATGGAGAGAGTGTCTAAAATGTATGTCTCCAATGAATCCTTCCCCTCACTGCTCAGGAAACCCTCCAGAAAAGGAAAGAATGTAAGAGCTGGAGGGGATAGAGGACACCAGGAACAAGGTTCTCTGAGTCAACTAAGCAAGGCGCGTATGTGCTCACAGAGACTGAAGCAGCAAGTACAGGGCCTGCCTGGGTCTGCAGCAGATTCTCAGATTATATATTACAGTGTTTAGCTTAATATTTTTATTGGGCTCCTGAGTGTGACAATGAGTGGGTTTCTGATTCTTGTGCCTCCTCTTGGGACTCTTTTCCTCTTATTTGGGTTGCCATGTCCAAGTTTGATGTGATTTTTTTTTTTTTTTTGCTTTTATCTTATTATATTTTATTTTGTCATGTTTTGTTATCTCCTAGAAGCCTGTTCTTCTCTAATGAGAGACAAAAAGGGAGTGGGTCCAAAGGGGAGGGGAGGAGAGGTGGAACTGGGAAGAGTGGGGGGGTGTCTACAATGAGGATATAATGTATGAGAAAAAAATTTATTTTCAATAAAAATGAAAATAGACAAAATATATGCTACCAAATGTGTGTGTGTGTGTGTGTGTGTGTGTGTGTGTGTGTGTGTGTGTGTGAGAGAGAGAGAGAGAGAGAGAGAGAGAGAGAGAGAGAGAGAGAGAGAGAAGGGGTAGAGAGAGTAATTGAGGCATTTTTGGGGAAGTGTTTCCTTTAGCTCAGTACACAGAAGCTGTTGTCACTTGAGTAGTAGTGGTTTTGAAGGGGATCATGAAGAGCAGCTGAGGCTTGGCATTGTGGAGCATGACTATATTCCATGAAGAAAGCCCAGGTGAGGCTGTTTGTAATGGTGCAGCCCAGTTTTGTGGAGATTCCAGCATTTCGGAGGTGCTAGTACCATGGGATGACCAGTAAGGACAGCAGCAGCAGTGCAGCATGAGCCTAGGAGACACAATATGTGTATTGTGACAAGCTCTTTGGAGCCTAGAATATTATAAGTCCCAGAAGTGTGATGCTGAGTTATTTATACTGTTGGATTTGAATTTTGCTTTGATTTAATTGTTACTGTGTCCTGGCTCTTTCTTCTTGGAGTAAGAATGTATTTATCTTGGTTCTTCTTTTTAAAACAAGAATCTACAGTTACGAGAACATAAATATTTTAGAGAGACTTTGGATGTCTTAGAAAGATCTTGGATATAATAAAGGGACTGAACTTTCAAAATGCTTAAAAATGTAAAGACTGGGAATTTTAAAAGTTGAAATGTTTTATATTGTGTAACTAATATTAACATGTCTTAGAGACAAGTGAGAAGAGAAAGATGTGGTGAGTCTGTGTGCTACATTGACAAGGGGTCAATTGTTCTAGCTAGTTTTATGTCTACTTGATACAAGGTAGAGTCATTTTGTAAGAGGGAGCTTGAATTGAGAAAATGCCTCTATAAGACTGCCTTGTGGACAAGCCTATAGTGCATTTTCTTGATTGATGATTGATATGGGAAGATCCAGCTTATTGTGAGCAATGACACATTTGGGTTTGTGGTCTTGGGTACTATAATAAGGCAAGCTGAACAAACCACAGGGAACAAGGTGCCTAGCAGCACTCTACCATGGCTTCTGCATCACCTGCCTCCCAGCTGCTCTCCTGATTGAGTTCCTACACTGACTTCCTTCACTGAAAGACCATTTCCCCCCAAATTCCTTTTTATCATGGTGTTTTAACACAGCAATAAAACTCTAACTAAGACAAATACACTTTCATTATTCTGTGGATATTAGTGTTTTAACTATAATATGTTGTGGTAGAGAGTTTATTTCCTGGTCCTGTTCATGTGGTGTTCTGGAGGCCTTTTGTGCTGGTCTAGGCTTGCCTTTCTTTCTTTCTTTCTTTCTTTCTTTCTTTCTTTCTTTCTTTCTTTCTTTCTTTCTTTCTTTGTTTCTTTCTTTTTTATTTTTCATTTATCATTTAATTTAAAATATTTTCAATGTATTTGAAGCAGTATTCTCCTGCTTCTATACTCGTAATTAGAAGTTTTGTTATTTAAATGGTGTTTCAAAGCTCTTCTATGTTCTATTTGTATTATTTTAAAATTACCATTGACTTTTTACTTACTGATCTAACTCCTCTACCTTGTCTTAGGACTCCTATACATTTTTTACACATGATCCATTCCATTGGTGAGGTTTTTCACAGAGCTTTTAATTAGGCATTTTTCATTTCTAGTGTCAAACTCAGGTTTGGAACCAAATAAATAAAAACAAACAAAACCAATATAAAATATCAATTAATTGGTTCTTTGAGAAAATCAACAAAATGGACAAAGCCTTGGCATAATCGACTAAAAGCCAGAGGGAGGTACAAATTAATTAAATTAGGAGATGGAAAGGGACATATTACAACAGACACCAAAGAATCATGCCATATTTTTAAAACCTGTATTCCAGGAAACTAGAAAATCTAAAAGAAATGGATATGTTTCTTGATATAAATGATCTGCATAAGTTAAACCAAGATAAAATAAACAATTTAAACAGACTCAAAATTCATAGTGAAATACAAGCGATAATTAAAAACTTCTCAACTTAAAAAGCCCAGGGCCAACCTGCAATCAAGAATCAGCACCTCACTCCCCAGCCCACAGCTCTGCCTACTTCCCGGAGGCCTGCTCCCACCTGGGACAACCAGGAGCCTAGCCTAATAGTCCTCTAAGAGACTTCACCCAGCAGCTGACTGAAACAGATACAGAGACCCACAGCCAAACACTGAACGAAGCTTTGAGATTCTTATGGGGAAAACAGGGAAGTATTGAAGGCCCTGAACCCTTGGGGGCTCTCAGAGACTGAGCCACCAACCAAAGAGCATACATGGACTGGACCGAGCTCCACCCCACCCCACCCCTGCACATAAGTAGCAGATGTGTAGCTCAGTCTGCACATGGGTCCTCCAACAACTGGAACCGGGGCTGTCCTTAAAGCTGTTGCTTGTCTATGGGATCTATTCCTCAATTGGGCTGCCTTGTCTAGCCTCAGGGGAGAGGATGGCCTAACCCTGCAGAGATTTGATGGGCCAAAGTGGGAGGATACCCAGGAGTGCACCCTCTGGGAGGAGAAGGGACGGGGCAGCAATTGGGGTGTAAAATAAATAAATAAATAAATAAATAAATAAATAAATAAATAAATAAATAAATAAATAAATAGAGGAAAAAATAAGCCCAGGGCCAGATAGATCCACCACAGAATTATGCCAGACCTTCAAAGAACTAATGCCAATACTCCTCAAAACTTTCCACAAAATAGAAACAGAAGGAACATTGCCCAATTCAGTTTATAGGAAGCCATAGGTACTCTGATGCCTAAAGCACATAAAGACCCAACAAAGAAAGAAATTACAGACCAATTTCCCTTATGAACACAGATGCAAAATATTCAATAAAATATTCACAAACTGAATACAAGAATACATCAAAAAGATCATCTACCATGATCAAATGGGTTTTATTGAAGAGAGGGATGGTTCAACACATGTAAGTCAGGCAATCTAATCCACTATACAAGCAAGACAAAAACTACATGCTTAGCTCATTAAATGAAGAAAAGACTTTTGACAAAATCCGATGTCTCTTCATGTTAAAAGTCCTGGAGAGACTATCAGTATAAAGGACATACCTAAACTGAAGGAGATCAACGTGATACAGACAGAAAAGGAAGACTTCAAAAGCATCTGGAGTTAAGATATTTGAGGTGTTCCTTGGTGTAGATCTCTGGTCTCATCTTTGTTGGGTCGGTGTTCTATTCTTTCATTGATGTTTCCCGAACTGATCCCAGCCAAGTACTGGGTTATCAAGTATATCAAAAGAATAGAGATGAACTAATGGACAGGCTGAATGGAGCCACTGGGCAGAACTAGGGGGGGGGGCTCTACTGGTAACTCTGGAGAAGCCAAAATGGAAGACAGAAGGAAAATGAAGGTTCCTTACTTGAGTCCCAGCTTCATGTGATAACTGAAGGTCACTGGTAGAGAGTGGTTCTCTGGATATGAGTTAGAAGAAGAGGCTGGGAGGGGCAGCAGGAAAGCAGTATTAGTAATCTCTGAAGAGGAAAGGTTATTTTGGTTTTTCATGTTTTTGTTTTTGTGCTGGGACTTGTGCACCTCTACTTACTTTATTGGTTGAGGGTTTTTTCCTGTGTATCTTTTATTTTTTTTTAAACACAAATTGCCATTTTTTTTCTTTCAGTAGTGTTTTTTGAAATGTTCAGGAATGGACATAGTATTCAAGTTTCCTTTCCCCCTGTGAGACCTGTGTTTAGGACCAGAAGCTCTTTCTCTAGTCTTCCTCCGAGACTCACATATTGACCATTGTCAGCTTGGACTTAATACTTGGGTTTATATAGATTTCAATATGAATTCTGGAAGTCCCCGCATGTCTGTGGATCTTAGAGTCATAGTTGGTCCCTACTCTGGTTCCACAGATTCTGCTAAAGCTGATATGTGATGTGTGCTGACCTGTGAGCCTAAATCAGAGTCAGATCTAGTCCTCCATGCTCTGCATCTTCCCCTGAAGCTGCTTCAAGATTGGAACTTCCCATATACTTATGGGCCTTCCATTGGTGGGTCTTGTCATCCATTGCCTGGTCCACGCACGTGTTCTACCCACACTTTTGTTCCATTCAGCCTGTGTTCAGATAGCAATGTGTTGCATTACTTTACTTGGGAAATATAAAGATGCTTATTTACTCCAGATAGGGCATTGACAGATCAAAGACACAATTCCATTCAAATTCAGCTTGATGAACAAATACGTTCATTGAAACATGAGTTGGGAATTATTTATAGTAGCTTGGGTAATGGAAAAGTCCCACTTTGTTATGGCTAAAGACTGAAAAACACTGCATCACTGGAATTCCAAACACCAATCAGTCTTCTATCTCTTATACACTCTAACATCTCTCAAAACCACATGCAGCTAGGGAGTCATCAAGAATGATGACTGGAATCGGAATTGAAGGTCTGATGATACCCCTGCCCCGCCCTCTTTCTTCCTAGGAGGACTGTTAACCGTCCCATTGTTACCACCACAGACCTAACTATTGGTGTACGGTTTTATTTCCTTGCCAGAACTACAGATGAGCATGTTGTGTTTCATCATAGCCGAAAATCACATTATACCCAAGGGAAACAGCTCTATCACAACAATGTAAAAGATCTGTTAGCACAATCTTTTTAATAATATTTTTTATTATTGTGTATATGCATATGTACACATGTGTGCATGTGTATGTGTGTACGTGTGTGTGTGTGTGTGTGTGTGTGTGTGTGTGTGTGTGTGATGAGTGTAGACATACACATAACACAGTTCACCTGTGGAGGCCAAAAGACAGCTTTGTGAAGTCAATTCTCTCCTTCCACCTTTGTATGGGTTCTGGGAGTTGAACTTAGGCAAGCATTCTACCCACTGAGTCATTTCACTAGCGCCTAAAAGTAGGACCAATCTACTCTTTATATATGTTGTAAGGTACCCATTGTCACGTTCTTCCATGTAGATATCCTGTTTTCCTTGTACCATTTCAAAGACTTTTTTATTGGTTATTTTATTTATTGACATTTCAAATGTTATCTCCCTTCTCAGTTTCCCCTCCACAAACCCCCTATTCCCTCTCCCTCCCCCTGCCTCTATGAGGGTACTCCCCCACCCACCCACCCACTCCAGCCTCAGTGCCCTACCCTGGGTCATTGAGCCTTTGCAGGAGCAAGGGCCTCTCCTCCCACTGATGTCCAACAAGGCCATCCTCTGCTACATTTACTGCTGGAGCCATGGGTCCCTCCATGTGTACTGTTTGGATAGTGGTTTAGTCCCTGGGAGCTCTGGGGGGTCTGGTAGGTTGATATTGTTGTTCTTTCTAAGGGGTTGCAAACTCCTTCAGCTCCTTCAGTCCTTCCCCTAACTCCTCCATTGGGGACCCCATGCTCAGTCCAATGATTGGCTGTATACATTCACATCTGCATTTGTCAGGCTCTGGCAGAGGCTCTCAGGAGACAGCTGTATAAAGCTCCTGTCAGCAAGCACTTCTTAGCATCAGCAATAGTGTCTGGGTTTGCTGTCATTATATGGGATGGATCTCTAGGTGGGGCAGTCTCTGGATGGCCTTTCCTTCAGTCTCTGATCCACTCTTTGGTCTGCGTTTCTGAGATTATTTTCTTCCCCCTTCTGAGTAGGACTATAGCATCCACACTTTGGTGTGGTCTTCTTTGTTTTGGGGTTTCATATGGTCTGTGAGTTGTATTGTGGGTATTCCAAGCTTTTTTTTTTTTTTTTTTTTTGGCTAATATCCACTTATCAGTGAGTACATATTGACTAATTTTAAATGAAAATCTGATACTGCATTATGGAGATTGTACAGTTTACTTAAACCTTTAGCTTGAACTACATCTTTACAGGGAGAAGGAAAGAACACTGCCTCGTTTCTGCCAGTAGAAAGTAGAAGTCCACTGGATGGAAGCAAATGCTCGGAGTGCCATGAAAGTCTCAGGTACACTTCAGGAATGCAAGGTGGTGGGGTGCTGCCTGTCCACTCAGAAGAATTGCTGAATAAACTTCAGAGAGTCTTGCCTGAGGTGAGAAGGAGGAGGAGAGGGAGGGGCAGAGAGGAAGGGGGGGAGTGGAGGAGTCAGGAGAGGAAGGGGAGGGGGAGGAAGGAGGAAGTGGAAGAAGAAAAAGAAAAAGGAGGAGGAGGAGGAGGAGGAGGAGGAGGAGGAGGAGGAGGAGAAGAAGAAGAAGAAGAAGAAGAAGAAGAAGAAGAAGAAGAAGAAGAAGAAGAAGAAGAAGAAGAAGAAGAAGAAGAAGCAGAAGCAGAAGCAGAAGCAGAAGCAGAAGAAGGTAGAAGTCTATGTTCCCTACTTAGTCCCTGGTGGAATCCAAGAGTAAACTTCACTGCTTCCAAGTGATTAGGAGTCATAGATTTTCATGTCTTCTCTACCAACCCACATCATTGTGCTTTCTTACAAGTCTGTTTGAGTCAAAGTCCTTGTGATAGCTAAGGAAACTTCATTTTATGCTAGGCATCCATCTTGGTACCCACTAACCATTTATGTCTCTGATTTCAGTCAGAAATTAGATAAGTTCCCAGTAACCTTGACTCAGTGACCTCCCAACCCAGAAATGTACAGCTGTGACCATTTACTTGTTATGACACAACTAACTGCTTTTTGGCCTCTGTAACTTGCTTATGCAGACAATCAAAAACTATTTGAGGTTGCCTTGACTACATAATCCTGGCAGATCATAGCACCTCTTGGTTTTCTTGTACAGATACAGAGGTCTTCTGGTTTCATCTTTTAAAAAACTTTCCCTCACCCTGATCTCAATTTTGGCTAAGAGATTGTTGTCCTAATAGTAGTAATCAATAAATCCTTTAATTATGA
>JAPYYD010003352.1:0-14245 GCA_028551405.1 Uromys caudimaculatus
ATCTCAGACTTGTTTTGATTTGCAATTCCCTGATGACTAAGGATGTTGAGCATTTCTTTAGATGCTTCTCAGCCATTCAAATTTCCTCAGTTGAGAATTCTCTGTTTAGCTCTGTTCCCCATTTTTTGATGGGGTTATTTGGTTTTCTGGAGTCTAACTTCTTGAGTTCTTTGTATATGTTGGATATTAGCCCTCCATTGGACGTAGGATTGGTAAAGATCTTTTCCCAATCTGTTGGTTGCCGTTTTGTCCTATTGACAGTGTCTTTTGCCTTACAGAAGCTTTGCAATTTCATGAGGTCCCATTTGTCGATTCTTGATCTAAGAGCATACGCCTTTGGTGTTCTGTTCAGGAACTTTTCCCCTATACCCATGTGTTCGAGGCTTTTCCCCACTTTCTCTTCTATTAGATTCAGTATATCTGGTTTTATGTGGAGGTCCTTGATTCACTTGAACTTGAGCTTTGTACAGGGAGATAAGACTCTTCTTAAATTACTGGTTTCTCATTATGCTTGGTATGAGACCCCAAATACTTAAGACATCCAGAAGAGCTTTTCAAAGTCTGGGCTTTGTCAGACCTGCCAGTTTGTCTAGCTCACTTTGCTTTCAAATGTACCTTTATAATATGAGAATTTATATTTTGTATCACTTGTTGAAAGTTGCTTGGGTGGGTTTTGGGTATTCTGCTTATGTTTTCCTTTGTTTCTTTTATAGAGGGAGGGGCTTACTAAGAAAGCCCAAGTTGCTCTTCAACTTACTATATAGTAAGTGATGGTCCTAAATGTACAGTCCTCATGCCTCAATTTCTCAAATGTCTAGATTACAGAAACGTATCATGATGTCTAGCTAACTATTATTGTTTAAAATTGTTCTCTTCATACATCCATTACTATTTTTTGGTTGTACTTCTCTTATATGCACACTGATTTTCATCAATTAATTCAGAACTTTTGCTAGCGTTGATTTTTTCTTTAAGTGTTTTCATGGATTAGATCTTCATGTTACATTGCTTATTATTAATATTAATTTTGCTCCCCCAAATGTATATATCTGCTTGTTTTCTAACTATGGACTCTATGTGCTTAGTCAACTTTTCATGACACTTGTGTGTTGCAAAAATGTATAGGAGACATTTGAAATTTGGGGTTGTTTCTGACAAGAAATGTCAACAGAATGAAGTTAGCTGTTATTATCATTTATTGGCTTTTGTTTTCTTAGAAAATGTGAAGATATTATAAGATTCATTTGAGAAAATACATCATTATATATTTCAAGAAAGGAATATTCTTTTGTAATCTATAAATCAGGGGCAATGTATCTATTCGTCATTTGCTGCTGAATTTATTCTTGAAGTCTTTCCTCACAATTAAGCTATAGAATACAGAGGTGCTGGCCTTTTTAAATGGTCACAGCTTGAAATCCCTACTTCTCATCAATCCAACTTCATGTTCCTAAGTGGTCATTAAACTTCATGTCTCATTTGTATTGAGCAACAATTTTGCTCAGGTCAACTAAAATGTTCATCCAAGATTGTTAGCTGGAGATATACCTCATTGATAGATCACTTGCCCAGAATGCATATTTTATCCTTGGTACATAAAACAATGGTGTATGCATGTGATACCAAGTATCATACGAGGCAAGAATTTAACAGTAAATAAAAGAAAGTCTCTGTCCTCATGGAACTTTTACCACACTTGCCTAGGTTATTTGTTTGAGGATTCCTAAAAAGAATCAAAAACTTTTAAATTATACAATAGAATGGCAAAGTACTAGGATTTAATGTAATACTGGACCATTGTATAAATGTCCACCTGTGTTAGTTAATTTTTGTCAGCTTGACACAAACTAGAGTCGTGTAGAAAGAGTAAATCTCAGTTGAGGATTTAATTCCATTAGATTGTCTTCTGGACAAATCTGTGGTGTACTTTCTTGATTAAGGATTCATATGAGAGCATCTAGACCATTGTTGGCAGTGCCAACCCTGGACAGGTGATTCTGGGTTCTATAAGAAAGTTGCCTGAAGAAGCCAAGAGGAGCAATGCAATAATCAGCATGCCTCCATGGCTTCTGCTTTAGTTCCTGCCTCAAGGTTCCTGTCTCAAGTGCCTGCCCCATTTTCCATCCAGTGATGAACTATAAAGTGTAAGCTGAAGTAAACCCCCTTGCTGTCCAAGTTGCTTTTAGTCAATGTTTTGAAACAGAAACAGAAAACAGATAAACATATCACCTAAGAATTATTTAATGTTTCATTAGAAGATAATTTGTTCAATGCTATTAATCATTGTTTATATCCCAGAATCTAAAATGTTACAATAACATTTGATAATATTTGTTCTAATAGATACACAAACAATTTTGATGTGGTACAACAGATAACTTCTTATAATTACATGTATTTTTTAAACCTGTAGGACAGTCACCTACTCTGTGTCTAACCCAACAAAATTATTTCAATATTCGTCTCCTCCTATAATGCAACAACATCATTCCTCTAATTTGCCGTTGAGGCAGCTTTTCTGCTTTGTTTATTCCCTTGTTGAATAAAGAAAACTTTTGAAATATCATCACATTTATATGAGAGTTAAATCTATAAGTCTTTATAAATCACCTGTTGACAGAAAACTGACAATCTCTTCTACTTCAAGTTCTGATATTCATATGAAAGGATAGTTGCTTTGTTTTATCTATCATTACCAGATCTCTTAAAGTAAAGGTCTTTCTCTTCATACAATCCCTAATATTTCTGTAAAAGTACACATCTCTCTGTTATAATCTCTGTGTTATAATCATACTTGCCTGATTTCAGTTCTAGTAGATTATATATTTCTTCTCTCTGGGATTCTGCAGGAACTTTTCTGTCTCTGAAACTCTCCAGTTTAACCTACTTCATGTTTGCTTAATTAACTTCTACTCATTCTTCAAATCTCAAAAGTTATTTTCTTATGAATCTTTCTTTGAATACCACTACCCCATCCCTAAAATCATTTTTTGATGCAGTGAGCCATTCCTTACTAAACACTTACCATGCTGTAGTTCATTAATTAGGTAATATGTTGTTTGAAGTCTGTCTCCTTCTAAGATTGTAACACAGCTTCAGATTAATATGAAGAAATCCCGTTCTCACAGTTTTATTCTCAGTTCTGTATAAATACCCAGAACATAGTTCCTGCTTGTTAATAGTGCATTTAATAAATAACAAATCACCATCTCCTTTCCCTCTACATGGGTAGGACTCACTGCTGAATTCACCTAACATTTAATGGCTCCACTATTTTTCATCTCCCACCCTATCGATTATGAGCATAGTAATGAACTTTTTTTTTTATTTCTCAGACAGAGATTTAATAATTTAATTCTTCAGGTCAAAAACCTTCACATGTAAGAGAAATAAATTGATAGATATATAAATAGATAGATAAAACTTTAGAATAAAAATGAATTTCTTTGCATAATGCAAGAAACCCAACAATCTAACTAGCTCTGTTTTTTGTTCGTTTATTTCTAAAATCACTTCATTCTCATTAACTTTTTGTGCTCTAAGAAGATGATCTATTGATTAACAGCTTTTATTTTTTGTGTGTTTATTTATTTACAATGCTGAGAATTGAACTGTGGACCTAGAGTATACCTAGGCCAATTCTCTACCACTGTGTTATATACACAGTCCCTCTTTGCTAATCCTTAAATTCGACACTATCATTCCACAGTTCTTTTCCCATCATCTGCACCATCCCTTTCTTGACATGTCCATCATTTAGTAAAATAACACAAGTCTGCAGTATTCTCAATTACTCTTTGGGAAAAATTAATTTCTCTGTCCTGTTATCTTACAAGAATTGTCTGTTGTATATTCCACATACTCTAACAAAAAATATAATACAGATTCACATCACCAGGAAAATCAAGAAATGCACATGTTAGACATGTTCTGAGGAACTGATGAGACAGGCCGAACAGGAAACTATTTGCTAAGGAATTTTCTAAAACCAATCCCAGCTGTGGACATTTCAGGGATTAACATATTTAGGAATGTCAAATACTCATAAGAATGAACCAAATAGAAGTCTATTTAAAGAAAAGAATAAGGTTCCTTCATCAGAGATTGGGTATGTGTGTTTAATTGAAATGTTTTATTTTTGTAATTCCATATATACCTACTATATTTATGCCATTGCTCCTGATTTTTTTCCTTCCTTGCAACTCCTCCTGTATACTACCTTCTCCTCAAATTCATCATCTCTCCTTTTTTTATTATTACATTTATATTTTTATATATAACCCACTGAGTTCATTTAGCATTGGCCATATGTATATGTGGTTTGCAGTTGACCAGTTGAGATTTGATAACCACCCTAAAGAAGACTGATTCTCCTTCTCTCAGCAATTATTAATTTCCTATAGCATTCATTTAAGAAATGGAGTTTTGCAAAACTCTTTCCATCCAAGATGGAATGTTGATTGGTGCTGTCATTATATACATTTTATTTAGGCGACCTTATTGTTGAGATTTCAGTGCTGCAGCTTCCCTGTCATGTTGAGAATATACCATCTTCCAAGAAGCATCCTGATCTTTTGGCTCTTAATAATTGTTCCACCCCATGTCACACAATGTTCCCTAAGCCTTAGATGTAGAGGTCATGTTGTACAAGTACAAGTTGGAGTTGTGCATGCCATGATCACTTATTCTCTGCATTTTGACCAGTTGTGGATCAATTAGTAATCTCTATCTGCTCTAAAAAGAAATAAGGTACAATCACCATATGTTAGTAACAAAGGAATAATTTCCAATGAGGACACACACTCACATGCACATGCACACACACACACGCACACACGCGCGCGCGCACACACACACACACACACACACACACACACACACATAGATCCTCAGTATTCATGTTTGTAGCATCTAACTAGCCATCCTAGAAGCCCAGCATCAGTAGATAAAAATATAGAGCTAATGAATGCATGTAGTAATATATTCAACAAAACTTATACCGGCCTATTTTTGAAAATACTCTTTGACAATAGTCTTCCTCTGACACAGCAGACTAGACCAAATCAAAGCAGATTCTCTGCTAAGTGGCATATAATTAAACTGCACTTCAAAATGGGTCATTTTGCCTTTTAAAAAGTGATTCAAATCAACCCTAATTAGCATATTAACAGTGCCCCTTCTGTTTACCAAATCAAAAGAGGACTTTGAGATGGCCAATGTTTGTTTCTTCTCTGTTTTTGCTTTCTTCATCCCTTTTCCATCTATAAAGCCAATCGCCTCTCTTCAGGTCAGTAGAAAGAACATCCATTGTATCTTGTAGGATAAATTTTGACTGATTCCTGAATCACAAATAAAAGCCTTTTCACAGATATGCTGATCTTTCTCCCACAAGCTGATAAATCCAGGAAAAACTAATTTTTAACAGTATCAAGAAGTTTTAAATACTTTTACTCACTATCTTTGTTTTATCAATCGCCACATATGGAGTTTTACTTTCATTTTTTTAAGATTTATTTTTAGGGATGTGTGTGTGTGTGTGTGTGTGTGTGTGTGTGTGTGTATGCGTGTGTGTGTGTGTGTGTGTGTGTGTGTGTGTGTGCACATACACGTGCATATGCGCATGCTCAGGTGGCTATAGAGGGCATAAGAGCATCAAATTCTGTGGAGTTGGAATTACAGGTGGTTATAAGTGGCCTGACATGGATGGCTCAGAATTGAGCTTGGGTCCTCTGCAAGAAGAGCAAGGTCTTTAACCACTGAGCCGTCTCTCCAACGCGTAGATTTACTTTCCTCATAAGGTTTCACTAATCTCATTCTCTTCCAATCTTTCTGGCTGTTTTTAACAGTGTGTTTATCTAAATCTAAATCCCAATATCTCTTGCCTTTTCCCCTCCTCACCTCTCCCCTCTGATCACCTCTCCACTCCTTTATTTATAGTCCTCTTCTGTATGATTTCATTAAGGATTTAGCTATTAAAATATTTTTTGTCTCTCTTTTTTTAAGTTGGATATTTTCTTTATTTACATTTCAAATGTTACCATGCATGATGGCATATGCTTTAATCTCAGCACCAGAGAGGCAAAGGCAGACACATCTTGAGTTTGAGGCCAGCATGGTATTCGTAGTGAGTTCCACTATATTTGGGGCTATGTAAAGAGTTCATGCCCCCACCAAAAACCTAACAAAAAACTCAATACTAATACTATTTCTCTGTTGGAAAGTTTTTACATTAAATCTCTAGACTTGACCTTTACCATGATCTTCAGACTTAGTTTAATGTTCTTTAAGCATGGGTATCCAACAGACAAACTAAATATTTCCCTAACTAAACATCTGATTCTTAAGATTTCTTAGCTAGCTTGGCCCACAGACATCCTATCTCAGTTAATGCCAATGTTATGCTTCTTGTTTCTTAGGACAAAAATATGAATATTTGATTTTCACATAATTTGCAGGAAAATTTTGAATTTTGAAAGTATAATATTGAGCGAGGTCAATATATATATATATATATATATATATATATATATATATATATATATATATATATATCATGAGTATAGTATAACATGTAGAAAGGAGAACAAGAGAGACCATATATTAGCTGCAGAGGAAAGACTAAATTCAGGTAATAGACACCTGAGTTAATAAAGAAGATGTAAAATTAATTGTTATTCTAGTTCTAAATCCATCATGTATTTTGGGGGTCTAACTAGCAGATAAATGCAATTAAAATATACTCAATAGTGAAAGTGTAAAATCCATGCTTAAGTGTCACAGCAACAAAATGTTTATTGTACTTGTATTAAAGTTCATTGAGTTATTTTTGGTATACTTAATTTTAGTGAGGATTTTCTTTTTGCAAGTTCTCTATAATAATGTTTTAATTAAAATAAAACCACTCTCATTCTACTAATATAGTCTGTCTTTAAAATATTTATTAGACCACCCCCACTCTTCTACTACAAATATTTCAGTGGTTTCCTAGATACTTATAATAAAATCTAATATCTAGACATAGTCTACATGTTCTGATCCTGGCTTCCTTTTAGATCTTTCCTTCCAGGAATATTATCAAGCTACTAAAATGGTTTCTTGCTTCAGAGTTTCTGCCTCTACACACAGTGTGTGTCATACTAACCAATTTCATTTCCTTCAAATTTTGCTCCCTCAGAAGTAACTTCCCCGACTTCCTTAAATAAAGCACTTCTCACCTTACAGCACTACCTACTCATTCAATCTGCTTCATTTTCCTTCTTATACTTTAAATTCTTTCAATGACATATTTTCTGTCTCTTCTACTATGTATTACAATATTTATTGTAGTTGGCATTATTTACTTGTGTTCAGTACTAATTTCTCACACCCAGAAAAGCACATGGACACAAGAAAGGCAAAAAGATTTTGTATTGAATGAGTCAAAGACTGAGTGATGCAAACATGACTAATAAGACTAAGAAGTATAATTAATAGTAAATTATCAAATAATGCACTTAGTTTTCAAGAAAATTGAAAATCTACAGAGATTTAAATAATTTGGGTGCATATTGTATTTTGTTTTATAAAGTAAAAATTAAAGAAATTATTTTAATATCTTCCATAACGTTTTCAATTTAAATAAAATTGATATAACATTTTGCTACTGTATGGAGGACATGATATCTAAAGATCAATTTCAGATAGCCCCTCTGTGTTTCTCTTGCCTTCTAGAACTTTCTATTGAACTTTGATTCATGATGCCTTCATTTTAATGTTTATATTACTTTGATGCAAAATTTCTCTATCACTGCATAAGTCATGTAGTGTGTGCTCAGTATATATTTGTTGAATAAATGAGCTGATAAAAAGTGTATGAGAAAAATTCTATCTTTCTTTCTCAGTATCATCTCAATTTGATGTAGATAGAACTAAAAGCAAACTTATTTGTGATTGATAGAGACAAAACTTAGACCAGTGATTATCTATGTAAGAGGAGTTGATAGTGCCTGCAAGTTGAAATTAATAAACTTTGAGGACAAAAGAAAATTCTCTAAAACTGCATTGTGGTGAGGGAAAATTCTATATATTCACGAAAAATTATTCAACATTTACAATTCACATATTTTATTGCATGGAAATTATACATTAAAACTATTTTCAAAAATTTTATGTAGTGGTTCAAGCTATCACAAGTACTTAACAAAGCAATGTATAAAATAGAAAATTTAAGGACAACTACTCCTACTGTCTCTTAACATTTATTTGGAATGAATATTATATAGAGTAACAATTTTACATTGTTATTTACAAAATCCTTACATTTTATATAATAGTGCTTACAAGTACAAGGCTTTGACTAGTGTGCTAGAAAAGTAAGGGGTGGGAAGAATGGGGAACAGAGCATTTGATTGGTGGGTACTTAGTTATAGTTTTTGTAGAAACAAGGAGTTATGCTGTGTTACTACACAGTAGGGTGACTGAATAACAAAATGCATTGTACAATTCAATAAAAAGTAAAATGTTGTAGAATGTTTCCATATAAAAATGCAGTAGATTTTTGAGGAGATAGACATGTATATTCTAATTTTAGCTTTATACAATATATATATGGATTACAACACAATATCCTGCTCCATAAATATTTTTGTTTTTTTTTTTTATGAATTAGCTAATGAATGCTAAAATGGAAACCTTTGGATATCATTGCAATGGGAAAGAATAATTACAAAAATAAAATTACAATAGCCAAATAGCGCCAGGAGAAAGCTAGCCTCCCAGGCCCTCAGGACACAAGAACTGAGGAAAAGCCTGGGAAAGGAGCCTTCTGGTTTCCATCTGTGGAGGGAGACCTCTGCCTGGGCCACCAGGTCTCCATGGCCAAATAGCACGAGGAGAAAGCTACCCTCCCAGGAGTATGGAAAATCTGTGAGTGGGGTTAAGACTAGTACCACTGCTCGCCGGGACCTGCCCGGAACCCGCAGGACACAGTGACTGAGGAAAAGTCAGGGACAGGAAACTTCCAGTTTCCATCTGTGACTGGGGATCTCAGCCTGTGCCACAGGGCTCCATAGCCAAATAGTGCAAGGAGAAAGCTAGACTCCCAGGAGTGTGGACGAGCCTGTCTACTCAGAGGGACCCACCTGGAATCCCAATACACAGTGACTGAAGAGTGCCCCTCTGATTTCTTTTGGCGGCCAGGGAGCTGATCCTGTGACACAAGACTCCATACTCAAATAGTGACAGGAGAGAGCTTGGTATCCCAGGAGTACCTACACACCTTCAAGAACAGGCAGTACCACCACTTCTGTTCAAATTCTCTGGATCAATAGGGATGCTTCCAGAACCATCAGAACACAGGAAGCAAGAGACAGCTGGGGACAAATTCCTTCCGGTTTCTGTCTGCACCCCAGAGCTGACCCTGTGCTACAGCTCTCCAAACACAAATATCTCTCAGAGAGAGCTGGTCTTCTAGGAATATTGACACAGAGGCTTGCAGAAGGAACAAGCCACAGCCAGACAGAGTAAGATCAGCCAACATCAGAGTTAACAAGATGGCAAAAGGCAAGGGAAGGAACATAAGGAACAGAAACCAAGGCCACTTGGCATAATCAGAACCCAGCTCTCAAACCACAGCAAACCCTGGATACCCCAACATACCAGAAAAGCAAGACTCAGATTTAAAAGTATTTCTCATGATGATGATAGAAGACTTTAAGAAGGAAATAAAAAACTTCCTTAAAGAAATACAAGAGAAAACAGGTAAACAACTAGAAGCCCTTAAAGAGAAAACAAAAAAATCCATTAAAGAATTACAGGAAAACACAATCAAAAAGGTGAAATTACAGGAAAACACAATCAAACAGATGAAGGAAATGAACAAAACCATCCAGGAACTAAAAATAGAAATAGAAACAATAAAGAAATCACAAAGGGAGACAATACTGGAGTTAGAAAACCTAGGAAAGAGATCAGAGGTCATTGATGCAAGCATCACCAACAGAATACAAGAGATACAAGAGTGAATCTCAGGTGCAGAAGATACCATAGAAAACATTGACACAACAGTCAAAAAAATGCAAAATGAAAAAAGCTCCTAACCCAAAACATCCATGAAATCCAGGACACAATGAGAAGACAGAACCTAAGGATAATAGGTGTAGAAGAGAGTGAAGATTCCCACCTTAAGGGACCAGTAAATATGTACTACAAATTATAGAAGAAAACTTCCCTAACCTAAAGAAAGAGATGAACATAAATATACAAGAAGCCTACCGAACTCCAAGTAGATTGGACCAGAAAAGAAATTCCTCCCATCACATTATAGTGAAAACACCAAATACACTAAACAAGGAAAGACTATTAAAAGCAGTAAGGGAAAAAGGTCAAGTAACATATAAAGGCAGACCTATCAGAATTACACCAGACTTTTCACCAAAGACTATAAAAGCTAGAAGATCCTGGGCAGAACTCATACAGACCCTAAGAGAACACAAATGCCAGCCCAGGCTTCTATACCTAGCAAAAGTCTCAATTACCATAGATGGTGAACAAAAATATTCTATGAAAAAAACAAATTTATACAGTATCTTTTCACAAACCCAGCCTTAAAAAGGATAATAGTTGGAAATTTTCAACTCAAGGAGGGAAACTACACCCTAGAAAAAGCAAGAAAGTAATCTTTCAACAAACTCAAAAGAAGATAGCCACACAAACATAAAAATAACATTGAAAATAACAAGAACCAACAATCACTATTCCTTAATATCTCTTAACATCGATGGACTCAATTCCCCAATAAAAAGACATAGACTGACAGACTGGATCCATAAAGAGGACCCCGCATATTGTTGCATTCAGGAAATGCACCTCAGTGTTAAAGACAAACACTACTTCAGAGTAAAGGGCTGGAAAATAATTTTCCAGGCAAATGGTGCCAAGAAACAGGATGGAGTATCCATTCTAATATTGGATAAAATTGACTTTCACCCAAAAGTCATCAAAAAAGATAAGGAAGGTAACTTCATACTCATCAAAGGAAAAATCTACCAAGAAGAACTCTCAATTCTGAACACCTTTGCTTCAAATGCAAGGACACTCACATTGATAAAAGAAACTTTACTAAAGCACATTGTACCTCACACAGTAATAGGAGGAGACTTCAAAACCCCATTATCATCAATGGACAGATCTTGGAAACACAAACTAAACAGAGACACAGTGAAAGTAACAGATGTTATGAACAAAATGGATTCAACAGATATCTATAGAACATTTCATCCAATCAAAAGAAAATAACTTTTTCTCAGCACCTCATGGTACCTTCTCCAAAATTGACCATATAGTTGGACACAAAACAAACCTCAGCATATATAAGAAGATTGAAATAATCCCATGCCTCCTATCAGATCACTATGGATTAAGGCTGGTCTTCAATGGCAACAAAAACAACAGAAAAACCACATACGCATGGAAGCTGAACAATGCTCTATCTGTGATAACTTGGTCAAGGAAGAAATAAAGAAAGAAATTAAAGACTTCCTAGAATTTAATGAAAATGAAAATACAACATACCCAAAATTATGGGAACACAATGAAAGCAGTGTTAAGAGGAAAACTCATAGCTTTGAGTGCCTCCAAAAAGAAACTGGAGAGAGCATACACTAGCAGCTTAACAGCACACCTGAAAGCTCTAGAACAAAAAGACACTAATAAACCCAAGAGGGATAGAAGGAAGGAAATAATCCAACTCAGGGCTGAAATTAACCAAGTAGAAACAAAAAGAACTATACAAAGAATCAACAAAACCAGGAGCTGGTTCTTTGAGAAAATCAACAAGATAGATAAACCCTTAGCCAGACTAACCAGAGGGCACAGAGACAGGATCCAAATTAACAAAATTAGAAATGAAAAGGGAGACAGAACAACAGATTCTGTTGAAATTCAAAAAATTATTAGATTCTACTATAAAAGCCTATACTCAACAACACTGGAAAATCTGGATAAAATGTACAATTTTCTAGACAGATACCAAATACCAAAGTTTAGTCAGGATCAGATAAACTATCTAAACAGTCCCATAATGCCTAAAGAAATAGAAGCAGTCATTAAAAGTCACCCAACCAAAAAAAGGCCAGGACCAGATGGGTTTAGTGTAGAATTCTATCAGACCTTCAAAGAACTAATACCAAAACTCTTCAATCTATTCCACAAAATAGAAACAGAAGGAATACTACCCAATTTTTTCTATGAGGCCACAGTTACACTGCTTCCAAAACCTCACAAAGACCCAACAAAGAAAGAAAACTTCAGACCAATTTCCCTTAGGAATATCGATGCAAAAATACTCAATATAATTCTCACAAACCAAATCCAAGAACACATCAAAATGATCATTCATCATGATCAAGTAGGCTTCATCCCAGGGATGCAGGGATGGTTCAATACCCGGAAATCCATCAATGTAATCCACTACATAAACAAACTCAAAGAAAAAAACCACATGGTAATTTCCTTAGATGCTGAAAAAGCATTTGACAAAGTTCAACATCCCTTCATGATAAAAGTCTTGGAAAGATCAGGAATTCAAGGTCCATACCTAAACATAGTAAAAGCAATATACAGCAAACCAGAAGCCAACATCAAACTAAATGGAGAGAAACTCGAAGCAATTCCACTAAAATCAGGGACTAGACAAGGCTGCCCTCTTTCTACCTATATATTCGATATAGTAATTGAATTTCTAGCTAGAGCAATTAGACAACAAAAGGATGGCAAAGGGATACAAATTGGAAAGGAAGAAATCAAAATATCACTATTTGTAGATGATATGATCATATGCTTAAGTGACCCAAAAAACTCCCCCAGAGAACTGCTGCAGCTGATAAACAACTTCAGCAAAGTGGCTGGATATAAAAATTAATTCAAAGAAATCAGCAGCCTTCCTATACTTGAAGGATAAGCAGGCTGAGAAAGAAATTAGGGAAATAACACCCTTCACAATAGTCACAAACAATATGAAGTATCTTGGTGTGTCTCTAACCAAGCAAGTGAAAGATCTGTATGACAAGAACTTCAAGACTCTGAAGAAAGAAATTGAAGAAGATCTCAGAAGATGGAAAGGTCTCCCTTGCTCACGGATTGGCAGGATTAATATAGTAAAAATGGCCATCCTGCCAAAAGCAATCTACAGATTCAGTGCAATCCCCATAAAAATTCCAACCAATTCTTCATAGACTTGGAAAGAACAATTCTCAAATTCATTTGGAATAACAAAAAACCCAGGATAGCAAAAACTTTTCTCAACAGCAAAAGAACTTTTGAGGGAATCAGCATCCTTGACCTCAAGCTGTCCTACAAAGTATTAGTGATAAAAACTGCAAGGTAGTAGTACAGTGACAGGTACATAGATCAATGGAACAGAATTGAAGACCCAGAAATGAACCCACTTATTTAGGGTCCCTTTTTTTTTTTTTTTTTTTTTTTTTTTTTTGACAAAGGAACTAAAACCACCCAGTGGAAAAAAGACAGCATTTTCAACAAATGGTGCTGGTTCAATTGGCAGTCTACATGTAGAAGAATGCAAATTGATCCATTCCTATCTCCCTGCACAAAGCTCAAGTCCAAGTGGATCAAGGACCTACACATGAAACCAGATACACTGAATCTAATTGAAGACAAAGTGGGGAAAATTCTCAAACATATAGGTACAGGGGAAAAGTTCCTGAACAGAACACCAATGGCTTATGCTCTAAGAGCAAGAATCAACAAATGGGACCTCATGAAATTGCAAAGCTTCTGTAAGGCAAAGAACACCATCAATAGGACAAAACAGCAACCAACAGATTGGGAAAAGATCTTTCCCAATCCTACGTTCAATAGAGGGCTAATATCCAATATATACAAAGAACTCAAGAAGTTAGACTCCAGAGAACCAAATAACACTATCAAAAAACAGGGAACAGAGCTAAACAGAGAATTCTCAACTGAGGAAATTCATAGGGCTGAGAAGCACCTAAATAAATGTTCAACATCCTTAGTCATCAGGGAAATGGAAACCAAAACAACCCTGAGATTCCACCTCATACCAGTCAGAATAGCTAAGATCAAAAACTCAGGTGACAGCAGATGCTGGTGAGGATGTGGAGAAAGAGGAACACTCCTCCATTGTTGGTGGGATTGCAAGCTGGTACAACCACTCTGGAAATCAGTTTGGTGGACCCTCAGAAAAATGGACATAATACTATCTGTGGATCCAGCTATACCACTC
>JAPYYD010003353.1:0-14244 GCA_028551405.1 Uromys caudimaculatus
AACCAAAGAATACACATTGATGGACTTATGGTTTGAACCACATATGTGGCAGAGGATGACTTCGATGGCCAACAGGGAGAGAGGAAGGGCCCTTGGGCCAGAGGATGTTAGAGGCCTCAGTAAAGGGGAATGTCAAGGCGGGAATATGGGGATGGGTGGACGGGGGTGGGGTGGGTGGGAGGTGGAATTCCCTCCTAGAGGCCGGTTGGGGAGGGGACGGGGGGATCCAAAGAGGAGACTCAGAAAAGGGGAAACATTGGAAATGTACATAAAGTATCAAAAATAAAAAAGGAGGAAAAAAAAAAGGAAAAAAAAAAAGAAAAAAAAAAAGGAAAAAAAAAAGAAAAAAAAAAAAAGAGAGTTTTCCAAGTTGACTGGATAATTATTTCCTGTGGGTAATTTTGTATTTCCTTAAGTAATATTTTAATTTTATTTATTATTTATTTTTTTGACACAGGAACTGGCCATGTGTGTGGCCTAGAAGGGCCTCAAACTCATGGTAATTCTCTGGCCTCAACTATCCCCAGTTCTGGGGTTGTGGGAGTATGCCATCATACTGGCAACATTCACGTTTTCACTTCTGATGCTGGCAGCACTCAGGATCGTAACTGCCCCTATGAGTAGTGATCTTCATTGCAGTAGAGGAGGCATCAGACCCCGGGACATGATTTCGAAGGGGCGTGCAGGCCAGTGCGATGGCTCAGGATAAAGGTGCTTGCAGCCAAGCCCAGTGACACGAGTTTAATCCCCAGAACCCATATGATAGAGGCAGAGAACCAGGTCCTCTGCCCTTCACATGTCCGTCATGACATGAGCACAGCCCCTCCACACAGATAAGTTCAAAATAGAAAGTAAAATAAAGATAAACAAAGGCGTCTTGAGGCAGAAGTGGGCCTGCGGGATTGCAGGAACTGGGATGACTAGGTCATTTGATTCCCAGAACCCCAGTAGATCTGCCCCTTGATCCTTCCTTGAGTCCCAGGGAAGTTGCTTTGAGGGAGAGCATTGGTGGGCGTGTCCCTTATGGGCGTCCAGCCTTGGCCTCACCTTTCCCTAATGAAGTCAGCCAGCTCCTTGGTGGCCACAGGACCCTGCTTCACACAATGGTAGAGGACCTCAAAGCCATGGTTTTTATCTCCCTGTAAGGGATAAGAGGAGATGTAGAAGTCAGAGACGGACATTTAGGTTGCCTAGCAACACAGACCAGCCTTGGAGTCCAAGGAGCCAAATGGCTGAGAGACTAACCAATCAGCAGGCTGCATTTTCCCACTGGTTTGAGGGAAGCATCCCTGAGACCTCCATTTCCTGGGTCTCTGCGTGGCTAGAGGTCGACTTAATGTGTCCTCCTCCTTCGTCCTCCATCTCATTTTCTGAGTCAGAGTCTCTTACTGAACCTGAAACCCGTAACTAAAGCCACAGAGAGCCGTCTCCCTCCAACTCGCAGTGCTGGGGTTATCACCATGCCATGTCCTGCACACCAGCTCTTTACATGGCTGCTGGGGTCTTGAAATCAAATCCTTATGCTTGCAATGACAAGTACTTTTCCTACGAAAGCCAAGACTGGGACAAACCCATGTCAGCCTCATGCCCAAATGCTCCAGCCACGGCCCACCATTCCTCACTTTAGAGCCACGGTTATCAGTGGCTCCCACTGTCCATCAGCTGCCGACACCCCAAAAGTCCTTAGAGTATTTCCCCCCACACCCCAGCTTCCCTACAGACCATGCCACAGCCCCATGGCTATGTAGAGTCCCAGCATCCCAACAGGGTCAGGGTCTGTTCCTCCATCCCATATTTTCTCTCCTCCAATTAAAGAGCACTGGGCCACTCAGGGCAATGGCTGCACCTCTCTGAGCCTTACTTAGTTCTGTCGTGTGAAAAATAGGGGCCATGGTAGCAGCTGTCATACAATGGCTTTATGAGTGAGATGCGTCTGGCACTCGGCTAGACATGAAGGCCTTCTGGGCAATAATGAGAGTTCCACACACAGCTCCCACTGAGCCCACCTGCCGCTGCTGGGGATCCTCGGGTGAGGCTGCACCAGGCACTGCCGCCCAGGGCATTATCTGGGGCTAACATAGAGCCACCCACTGGCCCGTTTCCCAGACCTGGCAAGCCCTCAGCACTGTCTGTCTCCACAGAGTGGGCAGGCAGCAAGGGTCTGAGGAGGGACTTCCAGGGCCTGTGTCTCTGATCAGAGCTCCTGGGTGACAGCCAAAGGATATTCTGACACGGTTAGATATCCCTCTACTGCTTACACATCTGCCATGGCTCCCCAGTGCTCTATAGACTTTTGACCTGGACTTACCTCAAAGGAACTGGGACACCCCTAATACCAGTCAGCATTGGGCTCTCGGTAAGGAGCTGGGGTATGGCTCATGAGTGGATCCCCTATGTAGGATCCCCCAGTGAGGGGCTGGGGGTGTGGCTCAGGGGTAGAGCCCCTGCCTATTACACGTGAGGCCCTGGGTTCTATCCCCAGCAGAGCAAAACCAGAAAAGGATCCCAATATATCAGACACAGACCTATTTCCCACAAGATGCAGCTCTCATTCATTTCCTGTCCTAGGTACACTGAGGCTGGTTGGCCAGTCCCTTCCTAGGGAGAACCTCTGAGCCAGTGGGATCCTGAATCAAAGGTCTGAGCCCCTCTCAGCCATGCTATCTTGGGGTATGCATGGGAGGGAAGTTGGGGTGGCTTCTATTTTCTCGTTGCTCATTGACTCCTTCCCCCGTTTTCACATCTCGTGGAATATAAAACACTGACAATGCACAGAGGTGCTACTGCCACCACTCCTAAATGTGGCTGTCTCTTGGGCTGCTGCTGCAGGACAGAGGTTCCATGCAGCCCAGAGGACAACACCTCCAGGGGAACAACCAGCCATTCAGAGGCTATGGGAGAATCTGAGTCTTAGGAAGAAGCCTGAGCCCTGCAGGTGACAAGGGATGGTGGGCCCTTTAAGAAAGCAGAGGCAAGTTAAGAAGAGCCCCAGCTGGGGAGGGTGTGGGGATTGTTGCTAGGGGCAATGGGTTGCTTAGCAACCAGCTACCACTTTGCAAGCTGTGGGCCTACCAAGGAGGAAGGGACCTTCCAGCCTGGTGTCTCCCTGACTCCAGGTTTCCATCCTGGCTGCTCTTACATCCTTGGTGGCTCTCCAGTTCCCTGGCCAGACCAACCTGGAGACCTCGGTCCTTGACTGCCACCCAGCGTCACACCTCTCAGATGGATTCAGGATATTTCCTGAGGTTGTAATGGCATTTTCACATCCTGAAAGTAGCAAACTAGGCTGTGGGGAGCCCTGAGGTGGGCTGAGCTGCAGGATCAAGTTAGCTCTCTAGGTCCCCAGGAATGGAAGTGGCTCTCTTAGGGCTCAGATGCAGCTTTGTGGGAGTCTCTCATTCCCAGACCTGGTTTGCAGCATGCCTAGATGGCCTAGGGTGCAGAGGTCAGGAGGGAGTCAATTTACCCCTTAAAAAACCCCAAATTCCCACAATGGAAATAAACACGGAATTTCCCTGGCTGAATTGGCCTCAATTTTGGAAATTTGGTCTGGCCCCAGGTGTGAGGCCAGGCTATTCTGACATGCTGTCTGTGGAAATGTGCTCCTCTATAGCCCGGGCTGGCTTGGAGCTGCCACTCTCCTGCCTCAGCCTCCCTCAGCCTGCGATACCAGGTGTATGCCCCCACACTCGCTCTGCACTGCTGTACTGTGTGATTCAGGGTCAAGGCAACCTATGATTTACCTCTGCCCTCCGTCTGCCCAGTCTCCCTTGACCACAAAAGTCCCTCTATCCCTTTGTGAGCCTCTGCAGAAATGATAGCAAAGAACAAAAGAAGAAGAAAATGAAGAAACAGTGGGTCTTACCCAAAAATGTTCCCCAAAATAGGACATCCTGGTGGCCTCTGTCCTGCGTCTGTCTGAAGAGAGGTAGGTAGAGGGCCTGGTCATACCCAAGGGCCTGAGCAGGGAAACTCCGGCCTCCTTCCGTGTTACAGGAGGACTAAGGAAGTGAAGGCCCAGGCCAGGAGCAGGCCCCAGCCTCTGTCCTGAAGCCCTAGGCAACAGGGACACACATGCACCAGTCTCATGGGGCTGGGCTGGGACAGGAGCTGGGGGGGGCGGGGGGGCTTTAAAACATGGATATGGGTTCGTGGGGTCAGAGTAGTATTGGATGAACTGAATTCTAGACAATGGTTCTGGGCCACTTCAGATGTAGGGAAACTGAGTCACGCCCCAAGAGGAGAAGCTACTTGCCAAGGTCAATTGGCAGGAAGGGATAGTGGATTTTGTGTCTGAAACAGTGGGGTGGTTTCTGTGGGAATAGTCTAGGCCTGATGAGTCTGGGAGGGCAAGGTCCCCTTGGGTGTCATGCTCAGTTCCCACATCAGGGGCCCCATGAATACCAACCACTGCTCAGAAGCAACTGGTCACCTGGCTCCAAGTCACTCAGCTTTGTGCCTCAGTTTCTCCATCTGTAGGAGACAGAACACTCAGACTCCAGATCACTTTGTATGGGGTGGGGTCAAGCAGCAGCAGAGGGATATGTGGAATCCTTGGCACAGGGAGGCCTGCTGTTACAGGAGCCTCTGTTCTCATCCATACTTCATGAGCTGCTGGGCTGCGTGGCGACAGCTGGAGCCCAGGAGGCCCATCGACAGATGAGACGGCACAGCTGACCACAAGACTGGACCACCCGGGCCCCACTGGGAGGGGATTCACTTAGCCCTTAGCCTCAGTTTACCTAATATTGAAATTAGCTGTCCCTTTTTTTTTTTTCTCTGTAGCCCAACCTGGTCTGGAACTCTGGGTCCTCCTGCTTCAGCTTTTGCGAGGACTCAGCTGCATGTCACTGCCCCTGACTGGAGCTGATGGGGAGCAAGGGGGAACTGGGCACAGGCTCCCCCGGCCCAGCCTGGGGAGGCAGTGTGTCTCAGACACAGGAAGGACACTGGGGACTTCAGGTTCAACAGGAGGGGTCTGGCAGCTGGGGGTCCTCCAGCAGATTAGGAGTCCACTGGGCAAATGGTGATTTCATTTTCAAATGGACGCCCTCCAGTCTTGGATTGGGCAGTGCCTCTCTTGTGGCAAGACAGGCTGACACTTCAGGGACAAAAGTCACAAATGTCCATATTGTGAGGTTTTTATTTGTTTGATTTTTTAAAGCAGAGCTGTACTCTGTATCCCAGGCTGACTGCTAACTCAGGGTCATCCTCCTGCCTCAGTCTCCCAAGTATTGGGGTGACAGGCTGGAGCATTACACCCACCTTTCCCCGAATATCCTGATGTCTAGCTGGGACCAGGCAGCCTCTTTGAACCCCCTAAAGTGTCCTGAAGGACCAGGCCCCTAAACCAATGTGGCAACTTATGAAGTAAAATCCATGTCTCCTGTGGGCCAAGCCCTCCTGCACACATGCTAGGGGGCCATGCTGGGTAGATGGCAGTTGTCTTTGTTAGGCCAGATAAATGCTACCAGGTTCAAGAGGCTCTTGGGCAACAGTCTCTCGGAAGCCATCAATGTCCCAGTGCTCATGTTAGACCGGACTCTGCCCTCACCCCCACATAAAAACCACTCTGAGGGGGGCACACTTCATGCTGTTCCCTACCCTATCTGGCCAGACACCAGCGATCAGGGCCATGACTGCCCACCTGGCTGCCCAGAACTCCACCCAGCAACCCTTGATGGGCCACAACCTGCAGCCAGGTCAGGGCCCACTGGAGAGTGGTCAGAGGTGGCGCCAATAATAGGCCCAGATGCTGCCACCTGGCCAGGAAGTGACAGCGACCGACGATGTGTTGGCCCCAGAACCACAGCTGTGGGATATTTTCCTGTTCTGAGGAGACAAAGATTGGGGTCACACTTACCGATGGGCACTGAGAGGAGTTGGGTCCCTGAGATGGGGTAGGCACTGGGAAGCTGTGACCCCCAACACTTCCGCCAGCACTAACTAGAGGCCTCTGTGTCTGAGGGAGGACAGGAAGCCTGGCCCGCCCTGCCTGCCACCCAACCGTCACCTCCCCGCCCAGCATCTCTGGGACCTCCCCATAGTCACAGGGCAGCCACACAGATGGGGGAAGTGAGGGAGCAGGCTGGGGGTGACATGATCTTACCAGAGAGACAGATGCTAACTTAGACACATGACAGAGCCTCTACCTTGGCCCGAGCTGGGTCAGTATGCCCATGAGGGGAAAGCAAGGCTTGGAGACACGTGAAGCCTCACCCTCAGAAAGGGAAACGCAAATATCCTTTACAACTACTTTAAGATCAACAGATTAAAGTTTTTTAGACATGGCCTCATGCAGCCCAGGCTGGACTCGAAATTCACTATGTAGCAGAGGATGGCCTCAAAGTTTTGATCCTCCTGCCTCCTCCTGGGTGCTGTGGTGACAGTGTGTACCACCATACTCGGCTTTGGTGTGTAAATATTAAGTACTACAAGGTATCGGCCCCACGTTCTTGGGTTTTTTGTTTTTAATCCATGTGATTTGGAAAGAAATTAAAACACCAATAGAGGCCTCTGAAAATATTTTGGTCTAAGACAGTTTACCTAATGTAACCCAGGGCTTTCTGGCCTCTGCAATACTAGAATAATGTCCAGGGACAGACACTTGCCCAGAGGCACACAGCAAGCACCCCATCCCCTGACACTGAGCCCCCAAAGCCTAAGGCTTGAGTGTGTGAACAGTACCAGGGAACTGAGTCAGGCAAGACTAGACCAGAGCTGCACGCTGGGGGTTGGATACAGACTGGCTATGCCCACAGCCATTGATCCCTTGTTGTGTGACCTTCACCAGCCAGAAATCCATGGGGAAACTGAGGCCCCTGTGCGAGCCTTCCACTGAGTCATTTCATCCATCACACAAACTTTGAGCACCACTGGGTACCCAAGTCCTTGGGATGCTGGAGACTCTGGTCATACCCTTCAAAGACATCCCACTGCCTCCTTGGCTGTGACCCCATTTAATGAATGCAATATCATAATTACTATCACAGGAGTGGGTGTTTACAGTGCACCCTCACTCCCACAACCACCTCTGATCTTCCCACAGGGTTTCAGCCCATTTCACTGAAGGATCAGTCAGTCCAGTCTGAGCACACAAATTTGGGGGTGTCAGGCTTCCTGCCTGGGACTCACCCTACTATCCTGCAAGAGGCAGGGACTAAGACCTGCCCTTCCACCTGGGACCCCGCCCAGGAACCAGCCCAGGAACCCTGTTGTAGGTGATGGTATGTGGGTCAGGGTGTGACCTGGGCAGCCACCCGGGTGGGACCAGGGTGACAAAGTCCGGGTCTTGATTGGAGGCAGGTCTGTCTTATGGTCAGATGGAAACTGTCTCTCCTGGCCTTAGGTCCTCCTGCTCTGCCCCAGGCTAGACTGTACCCATCAACCAAAATCATGGTTTGTTTTGTTTATGCTTTTTTGTGAGGTAGAGTCTGTCTATGTAGCCCAGGCTGGCATCAAGCTGCAGACCTTCCAGCCTCAGCCACCAGAGGATTGGAATGACCACACCAGGCTCAACCCGTTTTAAAGGACTGAATACAGAGTCTGTCCTAACATTTGACCAAAGATTGTGGTCCCCATCTGGAGGTAATGGGGCACAGGTGTTGGAAATCTGAGACAGACAGTCTGGCCTATTCCGAAGAGGAGACCAAGGGTCAGGGAGGTGCTGTCACCTGCCCAAGGTCACCACGAAGCAGGTCCCGCGATGCTGAGGACAAATGGAGGGGCGGCCACCCTGATCTTCTCTACACCTCGATCCTCATTCACCTAGACTAATTCTGTCCCTTGGAGCAGATGCCGGCCGCCCCCCTAACAGGGCGCCGGAGTCCCTGGTGCAGGCTCCAGGCCTCTCCAGGCCCCGCTCACCAGGGAGGGGATCTAGCGCTCCATACTCCAGATACCCCGCAGCCCCACCACACTCGCCCTGCAGAGCCCCCACTTTCCTACCAAGCCCAAGGCGGGTGCAATGATAGGAAGGAGACCCCCGTTCCCAGGCGAGGATGGGGGGCAGCGAGGGAGGCGGCCCCCAGATTAGGGCCAGGGAGCTGCAGGCTGGGGACCCGAAAGAGGGATTTGGGGATCCTGGGGGGTCCCAGCCTCCCAGCCCGGGATTGAGAGATGCAATGGAGCGGCGCCCTGCCTTCTGCAGACGGCACCTGCGCTCCGGCCGGGTCAGGATGGAGGCTTCGCCCCCGCCCTGCGCCCCGCATCCGCGCCCCGCACCCGCGCCCCGCACCCGCGCCTCGCGCCAGGGACACTTACCGCCTCTCGCGGCCGCCACCTGCGCGCTCCAGACCCGCGCCCTGCCCTCCCCGGCCGCTGCGGAGCGCGCCTCTGGCCCCGCCCATGGGTGAGACCAGGAGGAACTCCGCCCCGCGGTGCTTCATAAACCCTGCACTGGTTGGCTGAGTCCGGACACTCACCCGCAGGCTATTTGCATATTTAAAGAGACAGTAGAGGCTCCTTGCTCACTGCATCTGTCAGTCCCGCGAGAAGCAGGGAGGGAAGGAGGGGATAGCTTTTATTGAGTGCCTACTGCGTACATGGCTCTTTGGAGAACCCCTCTGAGGCTGTGAATGAGGTGACATTTAATACTGAGCCTCATTTTACAAACAAAGGCATCAAGGAACACGGCTAGGAGTTGCTTTGGAGGTCATACAGCAACTCTGGTCCATTCATTCATGTGACATGCTGTGTGCTGGTGATGAAACCAGGCTGCCCCAGCACTAAGCAAGAGCCACATATCCACTCCTCTCCCATATGACAACTTTAAGAGACTTAACAACTCCCTGGCCTGGGCTCGGGTTCAGTCTTCCATTCACGGACACAAGGCAGCTTGATGATCCTCAGGACTACTGAGCCACCTGGCCACCTGCCCCAGAAGCACCTCCAAGGAAGTGGGACCACTGGCCTGGGGTCAACCAGAAAGCTAAGTGCCCTTCATCTCCAGTACATGCCCCTGCAGCCTTGGACCCCAGACACCCCAGTTTGGGCATTTTCCTGTGGCAGAGATCAAATCCAGGTCCACCCCAGCCTGAGGCTGCCCCACTTCTTACTTGAACCATCTACTGAAGCTCTGCCCCAAATGATGCTAGGTTCCGATGGCAACCACACACATCTAAACACCAGCTTCAGGGCCAGTGAGATGACTCATGGGCAGAAGTGCTTGTGGCAAAGCCTGGGCCGGTGAGATGGCTCAGTGGGCAAAAGTGCTTGTGGCAAAGCCTGGATTTGTTGAGGGAGTCATGAAAAGAATCCTCTGACCTGTGGCATGTGCACACTACCAATCAATCAATTAATCAATTTATTCATCAAGTCAATAAAGATTAAACATTTGGATAGGCTCCACATCCAGCTGGCCGGTGACCATCTGCCACAAGGTAAGATAGCCCACGCTCCACATATGAACCCGCTCTGCTCACATTTTCCACATGTCCTTTGCTGCCCAAAGAGCCCTGGAGTCCCCTTTGGGTTCTGGGATTTGAGAATGGTAACAACAGCACCTCTCTCCCTCCCCCTCTCTTCCCCCCCCCCCATATGTGTGTGCACGTGGACATGCATGCCATTGCCGCGTCCAGGGCTGGAGTGGAGTGGATTGCAGGGGCTGAAGAGAGGCCATCAGAGTCGGATGGATCGGGCTTTGACTTGTAATCACTCTCACTTGCCATTGACTGGGTCTAGGCAGGTGTGGGCCTAGCACTCAAGACTTCAGCCTCCCAGGCCTTCCAGGGATGGGCACCCCCACAGCTGCCCTCATTCTCCACTCAGTTGTATCTCCGTCTATGATGACATGGGAGATTGGAGAAAGTCTCTCCTACTGTGGACTATCAGGAGGAAAAGTGTGATTGTGATTGTGTGTGTGTACCATTTATACACACATCTCAATTGGTGACTATTCACTGGCTGTGTGTCAACATGACACAAAGTAGACTCATCTAGAGAGGAAGGAGCCTCAGTTGAGATACAACTTCATGATATACAGCTGTAGGGCATTTTCTTAATTAGTGATTGATGGGGGAGGTACAGCCCATTGTGGGTGGTGTCATCCCTGGGCTGGTAGTTCTGGATTCTACAAGTAGGCTGAGCAAACCATAGGGAACAAACCAGTAAGCAGCACCCCTCTGTGGCCTCGGCATCAGCTCCTCCCTTCAGGTTCCTGCCCTGTGTGAGTTTCTGTCCTGACTTCCTTTGGTGATGAACTACAGCCAGTGATTGCAATAACCCCACCCCATTACTTTATGTTTATCACAATAAAACACTTTGCACTAGAGCCTTGAATGGGACGGGTAAGGTGTGGGATGTCCTCCCTAGGTTATAAACACTGTGGAGGGAACCACTGACTGTCATAGTACTTCCTGTTTGGATCCCAGCACTTCAGAGGCTAGCCTGGGCTCAACTTCTGAAGGATGGAGAGATGGTTCAGTGGTTAAGAGCACTGACTGCTCTTCCAGAGGTCCTGAGTTCAATTCCCAGCAACCACATGGTGACTCACAACCATCTATGATGGGATCCGATTCCTCTTCTGGTGTATCTGAAGACAGCGACAGTGTACTCACATACATTAAAAAACCAAAACCAAAACCAAATAAACAAACTTCTGGGAGGCATCTGTTCTTGAGGATTTGGCCGCCGGGCTGTGGTGGCACACGCCTTTAATCCCAGCACTTGGGAGGCAGAGGCAGGCAGATTTCTGAGTTCGAGGCTAGCCTGGTCTACAGAGGGAGTTCCAGGACAGCCAGGGCTACACAGAGAAACCCTGTCTCGAAAAACCAAAAACCAAAAACCAAAAAAAAAAAAAAAAAAAAAAAAAAAAAAAAGAGGATTTGGCCATCACCAATCGGTTGAGTCCACCAATAACTCTCAGCTAAAGGGCTGGGAAGTGATGGACACATTAGGAGCCCTTCTTGGGCTCTGAGTGGTGAGGGGGTGAGCAGATTTGCTCTCCCACAATGCTCTGATACTACAAGGGCTGGCAGACTATGATCTGGGTGACCCTGGTCTGAGCCCAAGACACACGCCAGTCCCTGCCCAGTCCCTGTGCATGTCCCACCCGTCTTGCAGGAACGTCCCAACACTGTAAGGTGTTTTTTTTTTTTGGGGGGGGAAGAGGGTAGAAGGGAGGGAGGGATAAGGTGGAGAATTGGGGTGTCTGCGCACACTCAGATGTGTTCTACATCGGCCAGCTCCCCTTCTGATTGGTCATCTTCTCGCCTTTAGCTCTTCTGGCTCCCAAGCCGCCTGAGACCCTCGGGAAGGGTACCCGGTGTGGGCTCTGTGCTCTCGCCTGGCCAGGAACCCGGGGAGATGTGGTACCTCACACAGCTGTCAAAAGAGGTGTCACCTACATTCTCACCCGACCCTCTTTGCAAACCTGGGCCAGGGGCGAGCTCGGAGAGGAAGCCAAAGCTCAGAGGCTGAGGCTAAGCCCCGGGGAGGCGACACTGCAGCCTCCAGAAGCGCCAGGGCCGGGAAGGCGCAGCCCCGAGACAACAGCACGAGTCCCCTGAAGGCGCCTTCTCCCCGCCCCATCCCCACCACCCAACCCGCTTCGCACGCGCGTGCACGCATATAAGATCATTGCTCAACCTGGGGAATCAGCAAGCCCAAACATCTTCCTTTCTCTGCCGCCTCAATGTTGGGATTAAAGAGCTGTGTCACTTTTTTTTTTTTTTTTTAAGTTTGTATTTATTTTATGCATGTAAGTACACTGTCGCTGTCTTCAGACACACCAGAAGAGGGCTTCGGATCCCATTGTGAGCCACCATGTGGTTGCTGGGAATCGAACTCAGGACCTCTGGAAGAGCAGCCATAACCGCTGAGCCATCTCTCCAGCCCCACAAGAGTAGTTTTTTTTTTTTTTTTGTTTTTGTTTTAAAAGCAGGGTTCTGGGATTCGAACTCAGGTTTGCAAAGCAAATGCCGTTTTTTCTTTCTTTCTTTCTTTCCTTTTTTTTTTTCTTTTTCTTTTTAAAATTTCAGACAGTCTTACCAGGTAGCCCTGGCTGGCCTCAATGTCAACCTCCTCCTGCCTCAGCATCCTGGGAACTGTAAAGGTACTTGGCCCCATCCCATCTCCGCCTCTGCACCAGCCCCTCTCCTCCCCTCCTCACCCCTAGTCCCAGCCCCTTCCCGTTCTGCTCTGTGCCAGTTCCTCTCACCACCCTTCCCCCAACCCCAGCCTCCCTCCGTGCCTGCCCCTTCCCACCCCAACCGGGATTCCTAGTAGCCCTGACTGTCAGCCCGGGCCACCTGGCGTTCACCCTGGGTCCTGCAGGCGTGGGTGCTATGGAATCAGGTGCCAAGTTAGACCACTTGCTCAGTGTTACACTGTGGCACTGTAGTGCTACACATTTAAGTGTTGACAGAGTCATCTGAATGGGAGCCTCAGGACCCTGAGCCCTTCTGTGTCTTCCCTAGAACAATTCTCAGGAGGAAGGACTACATGCACTTACCCACTCCTTGGACATCTGTTAGCTCAAGAAGCACTGGTGGAATGGCTGGTGGTGAGATGTCCAAGCATCGCCATTTGTTTGCAGCTAGTTGGGAAGGGGGGGAGGGGCACTGAGTCCCATCCTAGTGGGTCCAGCAGAGCGCACTCACTTCTGTGGAGTCCTTTTGGGGGTGTCGCTATCCAGGACTGCTAGGAGGAACGTTGGACAGAGCTGCACAGAACCTCTGGCCACAACACAGGGCAAAGGGGCCTCAGCTTGGTCTGTTCCCAGCCACCTGAATCCATCCAGGGTAGATTGCTGAGCACCCACATTCTCCTCTGGACCCCAAGCCCATCTCAGTCTGCTCAGGACATGTTTTCTGCCCCTCCATGACACTGTCTAGGGGAGAGCTCCCACTCCATATTGACGCCCCACTAACCCAGACCCATGACTGAGAGCACAAGACAGACCTGCCGCCTCCCTGCTCATCATGAGCCTCCTGCCTGTGCACCCTTCCAACTGAACACCTCCTCCTTTCCTTCCTCCCCAGGGGACCTTCAAGGCCAGGACTTCTGGAAGTTTCTAGAGTGAGAACACAAGGTGGTGCAGAGAGTCTGCTTACCAGTTCATTTCAATCAGTGGCAGAAGCCTTGCTATGCCAGTCCGAGAAGGTAACGTGGGAAAGTAGAAACGGAAGCAGGGAGAGCTGTAAAGGCCTGGCAACTCGTCCTGGGGGGGGGGGGGGATGGAGGGGTGGGAACCTGGTCCAGGGCAGGAAGGGAGCTTGGTGCATTGCCATTTTATGTGGGGTTGTGCCAGGTTTCCCTTGCGGAAGAAGGGATTCTGCCAAACTCCCTTAAACTTCTCCCCTGGAAGCTAAAGCTACGTATGACTCAGTTTCTCACGGAGTTAGACTCTTTGTTTTCTGGATCCTGAGCAGGTTGGCTCAGGTAGTGCTTTGAAAGGGAAGATCACAGAAGAGGTAGAAACTGACAGAGGTGAATTCCTGTCATCTTTCTGTATGTTTCCCACATAAATTCATCTTTGCATTCATGGGCTGTAACACAGCTGCTAAATCCCCTCTCCACCCTGGGTGGCTCAGGATAAATGTGTGTGTAGATGAATAAACAGGCCTGTAATCCAATTTCAGCTGGAGCTAGAGCGCTTTGTACAGTTACCCCAGCCAACAGCTGGAGTGGGGCTATTGTCTGTCTCTTTATAGCCCCATTAGGAGCCCTCTGCCATGCCTCTTCCCTAAAGCAACTAGTAGGAGGTTTGATTGGTTAGGGCTGGACTGGAGCTCAGGCACTGGCAGCCCACCCTAGGTAGAGATTTCCTTATTTACTAACAGGAGAGCTGCTTTTGGTTAAGGTTGGGTACTGAGCTAGATGTGGGTCTCTCTGTTGAGTGCTGTCAGCCTCTGCCTAGCAGAACAAGCTTTAGAGAACTCTCACCATTTAGCTCTCTTGCATGGGAGTGACCCTTTCCCAGGGTGGTGCTGGGCTGTTTCTTTTTCCTGTTTTGACAACCCCATCTTTATGCCAAAGCTAGACATGTCTCACACTGTTTGTGAGGTCCTGTTGTTTGCAGCATCAAAACAAAAACTACAATCTGGCTGCTTCCCCCAGCTGCTGCAAAGGAAAAAAAAGTGCCGGTGGCCCTAGGAATGTATCATGGGATGACTGGACTCCAGCCAAAGTCTAACAGGGAATACCATGAGGACTGTAGGTAACTAGTTGGCTCAGACACTGCTGAGAGGCACATCCCAGAATGCCCAAGAGCCACAAGGCTTTGGAGGGAAGGCAGGGGTGTAT
>JAPYYD010003354.1:0-14243 GCA_028551405.1 Uromys caudimaculatus
ATTGAACCATCCCTGCATCCCTGGGATGAAGCCTACTTGATCATGATGAATGATCGTTTTGATGTGTTCTTGGATTCGGTTTGCAAGAATTTTATTGAGTATTTTTGCATCGATGTTCATAAGGGAAATTGGCCTGAAGTTTTCTTTCTCCTGTATTTCTTTAAGGGAATTATTTATGTACTTCTTAAAGTCCCCTATTATCATCATGAGATGTGATTTTAAATCAGAGTCTTGCTTTTCTGGTGTGTTGGGGTATCCAGGGCTTGCTGTGGTGGGACAACTGGGTTCTGATGATGCCAAGTAGCCTTGGTTTCTGTTGCTTATGTTCTTGCCCTTGCCTTTTGCCATCTGGTTATCTCTGGTGTTAGCTGGTCTTGCTGTCTCTGACTGTGGCTTTTCCCTCCTGCAGGCCTCTGTGTCAGTACTCCTGGTAGACTATCTCTCTCTAATAGGAATTTAGGGTTGGAGAGCTGTGGTACAGGGTCAGTTCTAGGATGTAGACAGAAACCAGAAGGATCCTCTCCCCAGCTCTTCCTTGGTTCCTGTGTCCTGATGGCTCTGTGAGGATCCCTCTTTGGCCAGGAATTTGAACAGAAGTTGTGGTCTTGCCTGTGCTCAAAGGTGTGTTGGCACTCCTGGGAGACCAGCTCTCTCCTGGTATTATTTGAGTATGGAGCCCTGTGTCACAGGATCAGCTCCCCAGCCTCAGAAGGAAACAGGAAGACTCCTCTCTCAGGCCAATCTTTGGTCCCTGTGTCCTGAAGGTTCCGGGTGGGTCCCTCTGAGCAGAGGTGTTGGTCTTACTCCTGCTCACAGGCTTATCCACACACCTGGGAGGCTAGCTTTCTCTTGGAGATATTTGGGTATGGAGCCCTGTGGTACAGGCTCAGGTCCCTGGCCACAGATGGAAACCGGAAGTCTTACTAATTTTTTAATAGCATTTAGTACAGATTCAAACGATTTCTTAGATCAGTCCATAGAGAGTTTATATTTGGTCTCTCATAAACAGTGTTTTAATGAATGACTTTCATAAGCACCCTCAGCAACTCCACTGGCCACTCTCTTGAGTAAATACTCCATCAGTGAAGTGGGGTTGGCTTCCTTTGTTGCTGTTCTAGGCTTGATCCCTGAGATCTGTTGTTACCATAGGCCTATGAGTCTTCCAAGAAAACCAACCAGTCTCCATAGTCTTTCACTTCTCTCATCTTCCTCCATTTTTCTAATCAGAAACTTTAAAGTTTATGTGATGGTTTGTATATGCTCAACCCAGGGAGTGGCACTATTAGAAGATGTGGCCCTGTTGGAGTAGGGGTGGCCTTGTTGCAGTAGGTGTGTTACTGTGGGTGTAGATTTTAAGACCCTCGTCCTAACTTCCTGGAAGTCAGATGAAGATGTAGAACTCTCAGTTCCTCCTGCACCATGCTTGCCTGGATATTGCCATGTTCCTGCTTTGATAATGAACTGAACCTCTGAACTTGAAAGCCAGCCCCAATTAAATGTTGTCCTTTATAAGAGTTGCCTTGGTCATGGTATCTGTTCACAGCAGTAAAACCCTAACTAAGACAATTTACATGCATTATTATTCTATAAGTCAATAGTAAATTGTCCCTCTCTCCTTTGGAGCATTGTACAAACCAGGTATAGTTTATAAAAGGTTAAGCTACTAAATGTTACATATAAAAACATGTTTAAAACTTCAGCAAATTTTTTATATGTTTTAATTCAGAAGACAAAAACTGACAACAAATGAACAAAATAAAAATATGCACTAAATTAATTGCTCATGCATCAATACAAGCAATAAAAATATACTTGATATTAAATGAAGAGAGACCAGTGTCACCTGAGTGGCCACAGATGAGAAAGTCTTTCTCGAGCACCAAAGAATGTGCAGAATTTTAATGAAGAGCAGTTAGGAGAGAAAGAAAGTGGTGACATTTCTTTGACCTTTTAAAGAGACACTTTTCAAGGCTAGCTCTGCTAGAAACACTCTTCCATGCACAGAAAAGTTGTCATTTGGAATATGTGGAATCAGTGCTGCAATGAGTAAATTTACAAAGTTTCATGCTATTTGCTGTTTCTTCAGTGATCATACACTGTGGGACAGTGAGAGGCAGCTTGGTTTCTGGTTGAGCTAAGGTTTAACACACACACACACACACACACACACACACACACACACACACACACACACACACACATCCCGTGGACCCAGTAGGGGATAAAAACCCTAAAGGGATGGCAGATGTTTACCATGTTCCTAGAACCAGCTCCTGACACGTGGCTGCAGCTCTCCATAGGTCTGTGACTATGGGTCACATAACCTCAGACCCCTCCTCAGGTAGAGATGAGATCATGCCCCCAATCCCCTCCACAGGTAGAGGCGTGGTCACGTAGCCTCAAGACATCCCCATGTTAATGAGGCACCTAGAGGCTTAGCCACTCTCCTTCCCAGTTTCTATTTCAACCTCGCCCCTCCCTGAGGTCACGGAGGCACAGATTCACCCATGCCACTCTCCGCCATGACAATAAATGCCCTGAAACTCCAGACTGTCTTTCTTCATTGGGATCTTCCGTGGGGAACAATGGAACAAGCCTTCATCTAAAAAGCTGCATCTAGTCTTCTGCAGAAAGCCTCCCAGCACTCCCAGTCATGGCTGCTGCCAAACCAAACCAACCCAGCTAGCTGGTGCCAAGCTGCCAACCCCGGTCCCTGGCGAGATCCAGTCAGTCTCCTCCCTGCTTTCCCCTCTTGACCCTGGGCCACCTCCAGCCTGTGGGCCCCCCACTTCATTCTCCATTCTCAGCTCTTCTGCAGCATCCAGCAGCACCTGGGATGTCCAAGAGCCTGGGAACCGATGAAGCCGGCTTCCCTGCGATTCTGCCTTTCCAAGAGGCCCTGGAGCCTGGGGTGAAACGTGGGACCTCACTCCACCACCACCAGTTAATCCAACAATACATGGCAGGCAGCAACCTTGGAAAACATCTGAATTCATCTGATTTAGAATAGCTCAACAGAGTCCTAGCAGTATAGCTCAGTATCAAGAGTTACTAGCACTCAAAATATCCTGATTTGATCCCCAGCCTATATAAGACAAAACAAAACAAAATGCCAACAAATTCCTACGACTGTGACAGAAGGCAATTGATACCCCCAAAGCAGGGAGAAACCATTAAAAATCACATTCTGTGATTACATTATATTATTTGATAATCTTTCAATTTTTCCAACCCAGTGTTTCCTGCCTCCCCTTCAGTCAATAACAAGAAACTATAAGAAATTATTTCATTTTAGATCGTGTACTTATGATTTTTGAATTTTTAAATTTGCTTTAATGTGGATTTTTTTTAAAAAATTATCTTAAATTGTTAACTAGAACACATATGTTCTTAGTAGAAAGTTTATTTCTGTTTGCTAAGGTGATGTGTACACAGTACACTATTTTAACACAAAAATCTGGCTTATCTTGCCAAAGGCTACAGTTTTGAACTACAGTTGTTGGGGTGAATTTATAGACCTTTTTCGAAAGAATTGATCTTTGAAAGAAAAGCGAACAAGAACTGTCATGGGGGCTACACACACACACAGCTTGCTATTCATCTGTCAAGAAAATCACGTTTGATGTGACTCATTCCTTTTGCCTGAAGAGAAAAAAAAATGCAGGAAGAGAAATTCAAAAATTGCTTGGCACTGTATTTCTCAGACCTGACAAGCATCAATTATGATCATGAGAAAGGTATTCTTTTCTAATTTTAGATGATTGATTGATTGGTTGGTTGGTTGATTGTGTGTATGTGTACAGAAGTGTGCGCATGTTTTTGCCCCTTTTATACCCTCGCTTGTTTCCTGTCATCTCTAAAATTGAGGGCATTTACTTCCATCATATTTCTCTCCTTTCTTCTTGGGAAGCCTTCTTCTGTGCAAGCGTTGGCATATTTCTCTGTTCATGTATGTGTTATTCTAGGTCTTTCAATGAATCCTAGAGAAAGATCTTTTTTTTTTCACTACTTCCAATAAGAACTACTTATTGATATGTAGAAAAACTTTAATGAAAAATGTCATTTTTGATCTGGTTGATTTTAGGTTATTAGCAGCCATAAGTAAGTCAAGAAGCAGGAAGCCAAGGCTGCTAGGACCGAGTGTATTGCCCTTGAGTATATTTTCACATGATCTGAGCAGAGAAGATAGATAAAACCCAAGAATGTTTGCTGACAACATAGTAGCAACTTCATTAAATGTTCAGAACATATTTGTGTAAAGACTTCTTTGTTTACTTACATAGTTTATCAGTCTTTCCTTACATAGTCATATGCTCTTCCATATTATTTTGATTACTAATGTTTCAACTGGAAGGAATTTGGCTGGTAGGAGGGTTAACATGCATGTGATATCTCTCTTGTGATATAGAAGTGTATTTGTTACCTTCTGAAATGATTTGAATCTGAAATATCCCTAAGAGACTCATAGTACCAGTTCATGTTTCTATTTTGATAAACTCTAGAATCTTTGGACACAGAACCTAGAGGAAAGGTCAGTGGGCATGAGCTTTTGGTGATATACTGTACCTATTTCTTCTTATGATATTCTTTAAGCTTCCATCCTGGTCTGACTGTGATGTGAACTACTTTACTTTGCCACACCCTTCCCACCATGATCCACTGAAACTTATGAGTGCTTTTCTCCCACAGATTTCTATGTCATGTATTTTTATCACAGGAATGCAAAAGCTACCTGATGTACAACGTTAGTACCATAGAAGAGAAGTCATTGCTGTGACTAAACCTGGCTGAGTGATTCTTAGGATTCTAGAACTGGACTGTGGAAGGAACTTGAAATTTGGATATATAAGTGGAAGACTTCTGTAAGCTCAGCTGAATGGGTAATTTTGATGGCACTCAGGAGACTAGAACACTGGTAGTAGTGCATGCTATTAGATTTCCGATGGGAACAAGTATGCGTCATTCAACAGTACATTCTGTTAAACAGTTTTTCTACATCTTGCCCATGACCTGAGAATCTGAATGAGGTTGAACTAGAGAGCAATTGAATAACTCATTAGATAGTGTAGATTTGAAGATAAAATAGCATCCAGGCTGTAGTGTGGTCATTGCTGACTGCCTTTATCTAGGGTTGCAGCAAAAACTGAAGAGTGCAAAATTCAGAGCAGAAGGGCATAAAAAGTGTGCAGTAAGTTGAATGTTAAGGAGAAAATTCTTGTCGTTGTTAAAGAAGATAACTCCATGAAAAAGAAGCCTAGCATTTTGCACTGAAACAATAGGAAAGTTGCCTTTGAAGAAACTATCAAGACCTTTCCCATTACAGACAGCAAGATGAAAATTATAGACTCATTTTAAAGAAGTCTCCTTCTGGGGAAAAAAAAAGTGCTTCTTAGGGATCTTGTTTTCAAAGAACTGCGGAAGTATTTTTGGTTCATTCACCCAGGCACTAGGAGACCACAAGAGCTCTGGTCTGGAGGGACCTGACCTTGTTCAAGCTGACAGCAGAGTGTGAAGTCATTCACAGGCTGCAGGTTTTGCAGGTATGCAGAACACAAGCTTTACAATATTAAGAGGCTGCCACCAGGATCTTTAATGGAGCTTGTGAGACTAGTTAATATCTATCAGGAGGATTCCCTGTGGGCAACCCCTAAGAACATGATGTATGAAGCAAGGAAGGTGAAGTCTATGCTGGAACAGATACCCAAAAATGTGGTGATAATAAGAATGTAGAATTTCTGACAAGGAAAGTTCCAGGCAACAGTATAGTCCCTCAAGAGAAAGGCTACAGGTCCTAGACAACAGTAAAACCATGGGGACAGAGTTGTCTAAACACATTAGAATTCATACTATACTGCATGCTCTGGGTGCTGGATGGAACCAGAGAATTCAGTATTTGTCCTTCTTAGACCAAGTCTTTTTTCTTCACTTCTCCTTTCTTTGCATTCCTCATTTTTGGAGTGTGAACATATGTGCCATTGTATCTTGGAAATATCTAGAACTATTTTAACTAACTTTATAGTGCTTTCATTATATAGTTTACCTTGAGTCTCAAAGGAAACATTGAATTTAGAAGATTAAATAGTGCAGAAACTAATAAGACTTTGGGGAACTTTTGAAAGTAGACTAGGCCAAGGGTCACTGGGGTCGGGGGTAGACTATTGTGATCTGAGTTTAAAATGTCCCACACAGGCTCATATTTTGAGTGCTTAGTTCTCAGCTCATGGCCCTGGGAGACAGATCCTTGAAAATAGTCCTCCACACACACTGTGATATAAACTGTTCCATGTGACATCTTCTCTATCATGATGAACTGAAACTATTTTTCCTCTTAAGTTATTTATGATGAATGTTTGGTCATATCAATGCAAAAATAAAATCTAACTAAGACACCTTCTGAGTCATTCAAATATGAGCAATAATAACAATTTAAAGTAAATATTTGAGATTATAATTTCTATCCTATTGAAAACATTGGATCATTAAATATCACAGCTATCGAATTTTTTTGTGTAATTTTTTTGCAGGATTTTATAATACAGAACTATTTCAATTCTAGAAGTAATTCGTGACTAGCACTCAAATAAAAGGGTAATTTTTATGTTTTTGTTCCCTTTGGATCTTTGTAACATTATTTTCTTTCTTTCATCCCTTGAAGTTGAAACAACCATCCAATGCTAATGAACTCATCTTTTAAAAAATTTGCTCCCTCTTAACATATTAGGTAGACTGTGTTTCACAGAACAAGTCCAAGTCATGAGATTCCTTTCAACAGGCATAAATACATTATTTCTTTTCCAGTGTTGTATATACATCATAAGAATGAAAAATCCTTCCAAAAGTAGGACTTACACTCATCTGTTTAAACCTTGCAATGGCTCTCCAGTATTCTCTCAGGATTCTTTTCTTAAAGCACACAAAGAACACTCAATGCTGGCCCCTCCATTTACATCCGGTACCCTGGCTTATATGTTGAGTTCCACCTCTTGTCAGTCCTTTCTGTGTTATTTCAGCCTTCGTTCTTTTGTATTTCAGTGGTCCTTCTTTAGGGATGGCATTCCCTGCCTTCTAGAACATTCCTCAGAATTTCACTTGCTTCTCTTCTGGCTGGTCCTGTAATAGCCTTGGCAATCCTATGAAATGTAGAGTAAATACTGATTCACCCTGGTGTGTTATTCAAGAGGAATAGAACTGATACAATGGAATATACAACTCGATAACATGAATACATACATACAAATACATATATACATACATCATAGATATGCATATGTATGGATTATTAGAATGGTTTACAGGCTGTGGTCCAACTAGTCCAAAAATGGCTGTCTAGCCATGGAAAATCCAAGAATCCAATAGTTGTTTAGTCCTTGAAGCTGGACATATCAGTTGGTGTACAGTATACAGGCTTACCAAAGAAATAGGTTCTGATGCCAGTGAAGAAATGAGCTTGCCAGTGAAGGTGAGAGCAAGCGGGAAAAGACCTAAAACCTCCTTCTTCCATGTCCTTGATATTGGCTGCCTCCAGAAGATGTAATGCTGATTGAAGGTGGATCTTCCCTCCTCAAAATATCCAGATTAAAAGTGGGTCTTCCCACTTCAAATAATTAAGAAAAATCCCTCACAGGTATATCCAGCCACTTAGATTTTAGATAACTCCAGGTGTAGTCAAATTGACAACCAAGAATAGCAATCACACCTGGGAAACCTTTCTTTATCTTCTAAAGGAGAATTGTTTACTCTCAAGTTCCTTGCACATATTCTCATTATAATTTCTTAATCTTTGTCCTTTCAATTGATATATACTATAATTTAGACCTGGAATACCCCCCAAAGGTCTATATATTAAAGGGTTGGTCCTCAGATGACGAAGATATAATGAAAAGAACCTTATAAGGGAGGGCCTCGTGAGAAGTCTTTAAGTCATTGGAGGTATGCACTTTGGGGAATGATGTATGACTCTAGCTCCTTCCTCTTCCTGTCCCTTGTCAACAAACCAAGAGTTGTCTGGTTTTGTTCTTCCAGGTACAACTGTCCCTTCACTAGAGAGATATCTAAAAGCATCTGCCCTGTCAAACTGGGGCTTTCAAACTGTAAGCCAAAATTAATCTTTTCTACATATTAGCTAATTATCTCAGGTATTTATTATGTCACTAACACAAAGTGTCATATCTCACTGTAGCATCCAGAATTACTGCGGGGGCTAGTAAGCCATTCAAACGATCTTAAAAATAAATATTGGCTCCTGGGAGAACAATAGATACGCTGCAGTTCACTGGTGTTTTAGAATAAACTGGAAGGAAAGAGAAGGTTTCCGTGACCATGTTCCAATTCCAGGAGGGTTGAAGAGCCAAAATGGATGTGAATTCCTAGGGACCAGGGGAAAATTGAAAAGGGACAAAGCCACAGAATTTCCCTCGAACACTGTTTGAAATCTTTAGAATCATTGTTTGCCTGCAGCAGCAGAATACCCCTTCCAAATTTAACAACTAATGAGGTAAAACTGTGCTCTCTGCAGTCTATCTGGACTCCACTGGTGCAGGACACAATCAGTCCCCTTCAAGGGGCCAGGTGCATTTTGCAGAAAGCTTAGGGAATCTGGGAAATAAAATTGGTTTTTCAGTTTTAATCATAGTGCTCATACAATTTAGTATTTTTGTAAAGGGTGCTATTTTAAAAACTGTAGGTCAGCATCAAGTTTTCTCACAGTTGGATTTTTTTCCCCTTAGTCCATTATGTTGAACCTGCCTTTGAGAAGGTGTGACTATGACATATCTTCAGTTTGTGATCTTCTGTTCTGACAGTTTGAGAGCTGTACCCGAGATTATAATGTGGAAGAATATGGCAGGTGCAAGGGAACAATATTTTTAGATCCCTCATTCTCATTCTGATCCTCTAAAGAGCACAAACATATATAGCATAAAAGTCATAAAAGGTGTTGAGTTACATATTGTTAAGATTTTTGTCTTTTTTCCATGATAATGTTTTTGACAGTGGTGATGCTAAACAAAGCCTGGTTCTTTTAGTATATAAGGAGATATGTATGCCATTATACAAGATAGAGCCTACTTCTCAGTCCTTGGTTATTCCTTTGAGCTCTGCATAGCTTCCTATTCCTGTACAGTAACATATGGGAAACTATTTCCAAGCTGTATAAATAGTACATAAGACACACATGTAGTGATGCCTCTGGAAAGAACATTTAAAAACAAATTACATTAAAAAATTAAACTTTATTTTATTCCTAGATCTGATACTTGTTAATGTATATCAGTGTTAAATTGCTAGTCTCCATTTCTTCCTTCACTATATGTGGACAATACTTCTCCCTTCTTAAAGATATTAGGAGGGTCAAATAAGACAGTATATATAAGAAGTCTATGAGTACATATATTCCCTAATAGATTCAAAACAGATTAGTTATCTCTTTACCGTTAAGAGCATTCCTAACTTCTAAATTTAGTTACTGAAAATAGTCTGGAAACATGAATTGATATTTTATAAAGATATCATTATTTGTTTTTGCTGACTGAGAATCTCATAAATTTAAATAATATGCTTTGATCAAGTTCCCCCTTCATTCCCTCCCTTCCAACTCTTCCCTAATCCCCCCCACCACTGCTCCCTCCCCTTCCATGGATTCTCTTTGAAAAACTCACCGAATTCATTTGTTGCTCCCAGCATGTATATGGGTGTAAGGTCAGCTACAGGAGTATGAGTAGCCTCTCGGGAACCTAACCTCAGAAGAAAACTGGCTGTTCCTTTCCCATCAGCCATCATTTGCCCCTCTCAAATGCTAGAAATGAGGCTTCTTTGCCCTTTCCCCCTTTCATGCTAGAATTTTGTCTGGCTTGATCTTGTTCAGGTCTTGTGCATGCAGTTACAGTCATTTTTACATGTGCAATTGGTCCATTGTGTCTATGTTGTAGTCATTTATGCCTCTGGTTCTTACAATCTTTCAATCACTTCTGCAATGGGCCCTGAATCTTGGGAGGAGAAGGTGTTATGTAGATGTCCCATTTTTGAATGAGCACTCTGTACTCTCTTATTCTCTGTACATTGGCCAGTTGTGGTTCTCTGTATGAATCACTATCTAATGCAAATAGAAGCTTCTCTGATAAAAGTTGAGAAATTTCTCTAAATGATTGATGAAGCAGTTATTTATGGGCAGAGACATAGAGGATTGTGTGGAGGGAGAGATATCTGTCAATAAAAACTTACCAAACTCAGCAGAAATTAATTCACAAAAGTATAGGGAAATTTTGAAATGAAAGCACAGCTTCTAGTCAGGCATTTTCTTATTAAGGTGATCAAAACAGATCATCTGAGTGACAGAGCATACACTCCTACAGCACACTTGGGAACACAAAGGCAGTATGTGGGCCCTAGATACTCACTTTATAAATAGTTTCTTAAGCAGAATCCTATGCCTTTAAATTCCAAAAAGCAAATAGCTATACCAGGCTCAATCCAGAGGAAACAGATGTTTTCTGAAGAGCAATAATCAAACAACCAAAGGTCTTGTATGTAGCGGCTGAGAGCTTCCATAACTCAACGTCTCTAACTCAGAAGGAGCAGCCCCCATGTACTAAATGGTGCCTACTGCTAGCTATCAAAAGGAATGTAACAGTGAACAAATCATTCTCTAATTGAGTGTATGTGATTTTTAAAAATGTATTTTAAATACCTCTGTCTTGATCATTTGGTAGCAGGATTTTTTTTAGCTGATATAACAAGTGATTGTCAATCTGAAAAAAAGGAATTAGAGTAGGAATTAATGTGATTCTCAGCAGCCCTACAACATCTGACACAGCATTACCTTTTTACAGAGCACAGCACTGAGTGGAAAAAGTACGTGGCAGTGGTTGAAGGAAATGATTTCCTCCCCTTAAATCATATTCTCGACTCCAGGTGTATTTGCCTCCTTCAAGGCAGACACACAATGGCGTCTCAGTGAGTTAATCGATGTTTGGTAGGAGGATAATTCTCTGCCGCTCATTTTTGACAAAGCGCTATTATCATTTCTAGAACTTGGGAGATAATTTGTAGATGAATCTCACATACTTGACAGGTAGAAAACAGCAATAAACGTGCCCTGCTGCAGCTTCATGCTACATTTTTAGGTTTGCTAGCCCTCTCATTCTCTTTGTAGGGGTTCCTCCTGCGGGTCTTTAGGATAGCATTCTAACAACTCCTTGTCCAGAACTTCTAAATATAGAAGGCTTTGATTTGTTGCTGCTTGATAAACACAGGATCCAAGACCATCTGGAAGCAAAACTGATATTAATGTAGAGAATTTTAGTGGGAAAAATATCAATTTTGTTGTCACAGTTTAAGTCTACATATTTTGTATTATAGAACACCAGTTATGCTTTCAATATTACCTCTGTAGACTCTGAAAAATTCTGAACATGGGCATACATTGGCCCCAGTGGGTTCTTTTTTAATGCTGAATTATAACAGATATCTCACTATATATGGTGTAGTAATAGAGCTTCTAATTAATTGTTCAACTGTCAGATTATGTTACTCAACAGTACATAAATGCATGCTATCCGAAGTTCACAATGTGAAACAAAAAACAAAACAAAGCAAAACAAAAAAAAACCTTCTAATTCCTTGGGAATTTTATTACATTTCAAAGAGCATCAGAATTCCACTATGCACAGTCAAGCAAAAATTAACTCCTGGACTCTGGGGGGAGAGTGTTGATGGATTCACTAACCTTTCAAACATGACACCCTTGAGTGACAACTAATCATGTTGCTGCTAAGTATACTGACATGCTGACTGTCGTGGCTTAGAAATGTTTCCACACCAGGCAATGGTGGCGCACGCCATTAATCCCAGCACTCGGGAGGCAGAGGCAGGCGGATTTCTGAGTTCGAGGCCAGCCTGGCCTACAGAGTGAGTTCCAGGACAGCCAGGGCTACACAGAGAAACCCTGTCTCAAAAAAGGAAAAAAAAAAAAAAAGAAATGCTTCCACTTACTGACTTAGGATACTCAGAGAAATTAGTAGTCACCTTCTATAAGCTCAGGGTGAAAGGTAGTTCAGATGGCTTTGGAACTAACCTTAAAGAATAATTTATCTTATGTTGGCTGTTGCTTTAGGATATGATTAGTTACTTTCTTGATAAAAAATTTTGGGTTGGTTTCTTTTAATATTTTATGACAGGGTTTCTCTATGCAGCCCTGGCTGTCCTGGAACTCACTCTGAAGAACAGACTGGTATTGAACTCAGAGATCTGACCATTTCTGCCTCGCAAGAACTGAAATTAAAAGTGTGGGTCCCAACTCCCATTTTTTTTATCTCATAACATTAAATTCTTAATCTTCTATAATTTTCTGTAGATTTTCAAGTTTAACTTGTTTCTTTTTTTTTTGTATTTAATACTTTATTTACATTTCAAATGTTTTCCCCTTTCCAGATCTCCCCTTTGGAAACCCCCTATCCCGTACCCCCTCCCCTTGCCTCTATGAGGGTATTGCCCCACCCACCCACCCACTCCCTTCTTCCCTCCTTGGCATTCCCCTATACTGGAGTATCTAACACTCTCAGACCCAAGGGCCTCTCCTCACACTGATGGTTCAACAAGGCCCTCCTTAGCCACATATGTGGCCAGCACCATGGGCCTCTCCATATGCATTCTTTGGTTGGTGGTCCAGTCTCTGGGAGCACCGGGGGCCTGACCAGTTGATACTGTTGCTCCCTCACCATGGGGCTGCAAATTCCTTCAGTTCCTTCAGTCCCTTCTCCAACTCCTCCATCTGGGACACCACGCTCAGTCCAACAGTTGCTGTGAATTGAATCATGGGTGTTCCACACTTCTGGGCTAATATCCACTTATCAGTGAGTACATAGCATGTTTGTTCTTTTTTGACTGAGTTACCTCACTTGGGATGATATTTTCAAGTTCTATTCATTTGCCTGTGAATTTCATGAAGCCATTGTTTTTAATAGCTGAGTAGTACTTCATTGTGTAAATGTACCCATTTTCTGTATCCATTCCTCTGTTGGATATGTGTACATCATACAGATGTAGATAAGTTAAGATCTTTTACCAATCTGTTGGTTGCCGTTTTGTCCTATTGACAGTGTCCTTTGCCTTACAGAAGCTTTGTAATTTCATGAGGTCCCATTTGTCCATTCTTGATCTTAGAGCATTGGTGTTCTGCTCAGGAACTTTTCCCCTGTGCCCATGTGTTCGAGACTTTTCCCCACTTTCTCTTATATTGGATTCAGTGTATCTGGTTTTATGTGGAGGTCCTTGATCCACTTAGACGTGAGCTTTGAACAGGAAGACAGGAATGGATCAATTTGCATTCTTCTACATGTTGACCTCCAGTTCAGCCAGCACCATTTGTTGAAAATGCTGTCTTGTTTCCACTGGATGGTTTTCACTCCTTTGTCAAAGATCAAGTGACCGTAGGTATGTGGGTTCATTTCTGGGTCCTCAATTCTATTCCATTGATCTACCTGCCTATCACTGTACCAATACCATGCAGCTTTTATCACTACTGCTCTGTAGTACAGATGAGGTCAGGGATGCTGATTCCCCGAGAAGTTCTTTTGTTGTTGAGAATAGCTTTTGCTACCCTGGGTTTTTTGTTGTTCCAAATGAATTTGAGAATTGCTCTAAGTCTATGAAGAACTGAGTTGGAATTTTGATGGGGATTGCATTGAATCTGAAGATTGCTTTTGGCAAGATGGCCATTTTTACTATAGTAATCCTGCCAATCCATGAGCATGGGAGATCTTTCCATCTTCTGAGGTCTTCTTTGATTTCTTTCTTCAGAGACTTGAAGTTCAGGTTATACAGATCTTTCACTTGTTTGCTTAGTGTCACACCAAGATACTTTATATTGTTTGTGACTATTGTGAAGGGTGTCATTTCCCTAATTTCTTTCTCAGCCTGTTTATCCTTCAAGTATAGGAAGGCTATTAATCTGTTTGAGTTAATTTTATATCCGGCCACTTTGCTGAAGTTGTTTATCAGCTGTAGCAGTTCTCTGGTGGAGTTTTTTGGGTCACTTAACTATACAATCATATCATCTGCAAATAGTGACATGTTGATTTCTTCTTTCCAATTTGTATCCCTTTGACCTCCTTTTGTTGTCTAATTGCTCTAGCTAGAACTTCAATTACTATATTGAATAGATAGGGAGAGAGAGGACAGCCTTGTCTAGTCCCTGATTTTAGTGGGATTGCTTCGAGTTTCTCTCCACTTAGTTCGATTTTGGCTAC
>JAPYYD010003355.1:0-14243 GCA_028551405.1 Uromys caudimaculatus
AGTTTACTCGGGCTTCTGATGCAGGAACTAACCGACTCCCCTCACACATTCTCTTATATATCCAACTGAACATCCAATCAAAACATGACACGTTCCAAACTCTCATTGGTTGCCATTAGTAACCCACATCCCATAATAGTTGTTTTTCTTCAAGGCACCCGGATATGAGCGCCATCTTTAAGGTGCGGCTCCCTACACAGGATAAGCTAGTCCTTCATACTTCCTACTTCGCTTGACCAAGACAGCTCAGTCAGTCAAAAGGTTCTCCAGTGAAAGAGTGAGGATTAAGAAGAAAAGTAAAGACAATTAGACAACTTTATAGCATGACCCCAGCCAGTTCTGAGGCTCAGGTGGGTTTATTTTTTCCCAATCTGCTGTTAAACCATTTTAATTGCATGCAAGTAATAAGGTCATTCTAGGTTAAGGAACAAGCAAGACAATAAACACAAATAATCAAGGAACAAGCAAGACAATAAACAAAGTCCCAAGTGATCACTGTTTCTAAGGGCTTATCAGGATGACCAAGATATCTGAGCCTACTTCCCCATCCTAGCCCAAAGTCATATTCATGCCTGAAGCTTACTTCTTTGTTCTACCCTACAATCAGATTCCTGCCTAAACTTCCTTACCTATTCTAGCATAAAATTAGATTTCTGCCTGAGCTTACTTCTTTGTCATGGGCTAATGTCAGATTCCTGCCTGAAACCCAATTCCTTGTCCTGGCCTATGTCAAATTCCTGCCAAGCAGCCCCCAAAAGCTCTTCACATTAATTTAAGGTCTGTCATATGGTTCTTGGCCAGAAGGCTAAATACAGATGCTTCTACATTGTGAGGAATATAGGAGACTGTGCAGGCAATCAGCTGCCTCTACAAATTATTTAAGTTTGAAGTTATATCTTTAAGGCATCCTACATATTCAGCTAATATTTAACCCTTCTCAGACTTCTGATGGGGTTGAAGAGTATCTATAGTCTCATAATCAAACTTAACTTGTTTAGCATTTAAGAAGATGTTCTAGATTTGAAAGGATGGTTTTCAGATGATAATACAAGTTAAAAATCAATATGATTCAGACACAAAATTATAAATGTTTTAAGTTATGATAGATGATATCTAAATGGACAGAATTGATAGACTAGGTGTTAAGTGTTTATCATACCTTATAATTTACATAATTGTTATAGTTGTGTTCAGTTCATATGTGAGAGAAAAGAGCCTTTTTAAATGTGCAAAAAGAGGGAAATGTAGTGAGTTTGGCCAAATGCTGCTTATACTGTCTTACTTTGGGTCTCAAAAATTGTTTGCACAGAATCTGAACGTCCATATGTAAGACATTGTGAGACCCTGCCCCCAGTTAGCTCTGATTGGTAAATTAAGTTGCTGGCCACCAATGACTCCGCAGGGTAGACTTCTAGGATTCCCAGGTTAGGGATCGAGGGGAAGGAGGAGGAAGAAGGGGATCCACAATGCAAGGAAAAGGAATTTAAAGGTCCCAAACCCGAGAAGGTGAAGGACAGAGAGCATAACCGCCTTGTTAGAGCAGGGGGAGTGTGGCTCCAAGAGAGCTGCCTGACTGGGTGCAGGGCAGCAAAGATGGAATATAGAATTAGTAAGTAATAACTCAGGAATATCAGAGAGAGGTGGAGTAGCCACGTGGAGTTTAGGATGTAGCCCAGCCATTGAGATTTTGAGGCATATTAACATATAAAGGCTGTGTGTGTGTGTGTGTGTGTGTGTGTGTGTGTGTGTGTGTGTCTTTCATTAGAGTCCTAGAACTTTGGGGCAGGATGTGAGGAATGGGCCTCTGGAGGGATTGATTTGAATAATTAATTGGGTACAACCACAATACCTTATATACTTAAACAGTACCAACCATCCTCTAAGCTTTGAAAACACATCTCATCTCTCTTTGCCTTATATCCATTTAGACTCACATTTATTTCTTTGGAATCACTCACAACTTCCCATGCTTTACCCCGGATTGATGTTACCCTCCTCACTATTCACCAGAAGTTTGTTTTTACTCATCCTTTCTCCTTGTTCTGTATCTACCCTTATATTCCCTAAATTTTCATTCCCTGGCTGTCCTTGAACTCACTCTGTAGACCAGCTTGGCCTTGAACTCAGAAGTCCACCTGCCTCTGCCTCCCAAGTGCTGGGATTAAAGGTATGTGCCACCACTGTCCAGCACCATGCACTATTCTTGACATTCAAAAAATGGAATTCAAATACTGATATACAGATATAGTAAAAAAAAATCAAACAAAAGAAAAAGAAGGAACTGGCTATCCACATATCAAAAACTAATGAATTCAAATAAATATTATCATACTTAACTGTACACATTGTGAAGTCCTCAAGCATAAAGAAAAATCAGAACAAAAATTTAAACCACAGGAAATTAACAGGTGTGTTCCAAAACCTGAGAAATGAGCTATCCAGTTGTATAAAAATACATGTAAGTAATGGAAAATAAGAATGATAATTTTAATTCAATCACATTACAGTTCAAAAAATACAGATGATGCATAATATTTAGGACAGGCTATTTGAATTTTACTGAGAGCAAAATTAGAAATGTTCTTTTTTTTCTGTGAATGAAACTATCTGCATGTTTGCATGTTGGAGGAAGAATGAAAAAGATTCACATTCTAGCCAAGTGTTAAAAGACTCACCACTTTACACCACTCCAAACACATCAAGTACAATTAAGATGGGAAAAGGGTCTCTTGTACATATGATGATCATCATTCAGCAGAGGTGTCCTAATGAGTAATAGAAAAATTAGTCTATCACATTGCATATACTGTCTATGTATGAGATTCAACTCTAATGAAGATGTAAAAAGATTCAAAATTTTAAAAAAAGGATGAAGTATTTTAACTTAACTAACGGGAAATTTTCACCTTAACTCAGCTATATTTTACAAAAGAAATGTTACAGAAACACAATTCCTGCATGTAAACAACCCTGTTTCTGCAGCAAGACAAAAATTAATTTTTTTTTGTTTTTAGAGACAGGGTTTCTCTGTTTAGACCTGACTGTCCTGGAACGCACTCTGTAGATCAGGCCGGCCTTGAACTCAGAAATCCACCTGCCTCTGCCTCCCAAGTGCTGGGATTTAAGGCTTGTGCCACCACTGCCCAGCGATAAAACTTAAATTTGAGGATAGAAATACGTGGAATATCTACACATAATCAAGCCTAGAAAATTATAGAAGGTATAACAATCACAATCAATATGTTGGGATTTATTTTGAGACAGGGTTCACTATGTATGTCGCTTTGGCTGTCCTGGAACTCACTATGTAAACCAGGCTGTCTTGAACTCACTGAGATCTGCCCACCTCTGCCTCCCTGGTGTTGGAAGTGAAGGTGTGTGCTGAAATGCCCACCTTGATGGAAATTCTTAACAAAGTCATCTAGCATTTCATCAAGCTAACAGATAAAAGAGAAAATGGGGTCTAAAACATTGGGCTAGAGATAGCCCCAATGTAATGACATCTTACACAGTCATGGTAAAGCAGCAATTGTTTGACATCAGGCACACATGCATTAAGGAATAAAAGTGGTTAGGTAACCAACATTAAAGAAATGATCATCAATGGTTTAGTTTGCCTTTAGATAAAATTTCATGTCCATAATATTGTGTTATAAAGAAACTTAACAGGGCTGGAAAGACAACTCAGAATAAAGTGTTTGTTATGTAAGCTTCAGAAAGTGAGTTCACATATCAAGCCCCAGTGTCAGTTTGAATGTGGAGGGCTGGCAGGTTGGTGACAAGTAGAACCCTGAAGCTAGACTAGCCAACTCATGTACTCCAGGTTGAGTGAGAGATCTTGTCTCAGACAATTTGGAGGAGAGAGAAGAAGACACATGATGCCAATGTCTATTCTTACACAGGCATGAACAAGTGAGCACACACATACATGCACATGCCTCACACAAAAGAAAGTGTAAACCTGCCCAATTCCCAGCAAGTTAAAAAGGAATAAAAATTTTGGTAATTACGTAATGAAAAAATGCATTATTAAAATGAACTGCAGTGTGTCTCCTACAGAAATGTGTGTGTAAAATAGATAAGAGATGTGAGAAGATGACAGCATATTTAAGAGGAAATTTAAAATGAAATCTAATTAAAGGAGTTAAATAAGAAAAGAACAACAGCAAGTAACAGAAATATACAGGAAAAACAAAGCCAAAGCCACTATCTTTTAGAGAATATGCTAACATTCCTCGTTGAGACTGTGGTTTGTCCAGAATGAAAGACACGGCACCAGGATTTAATGCTGTATGCAGCACCTGGGAAACTCCAAATGCCTGTTAAAAGTTTACATTATGACTGCTTAAGCCAATATGGGTCTTTAAGAGAAACGTGCAAAGTTCTATAAGAAAAACATCCTTCAAAATATTTTAGAATTGTAAAAATCCAGACGGGCATTGTTCTTATGAGATTGGATCATTGACTGTATCACATGCAAAAGTATTAACAAAGGAAAAACTAGGGGCTCGAGATTTCTCAGTGCTTAAGAGCACTGGCTGGTCTTCCCGCGAATGTGGGTTCAATTCCCATCACCATGTGGAGGCTCTTTCCTGTCTGTAAGACCACTTCCAGAGGATCTGACACCTGCTGGTTTCCTGGAGCATTGCACTCATGTGTTTGACAGACATACATATATGCATAAAACACACGAATAAAAAAATTAAAGAAGAAATTATATTCATAAAGGCCAAGAGAAATTTGTACAGAAAAATAAGAAAGGGGATATCCTAACTTGACCAAAAAAAAAATAGAAGAAAAACATATCTGAAAAACAAAACAAAAACCCCAAAGAGTAAGGTACTGTAAGGTATTGTAAATGGAAAGGTAGACTAGGGGAGTAGAGAGAAACAGTGGGAAGGTTGTCATACCTCCTCTTGCTCTGAGTATGGAATGCTAAAAATCCTTGTTCAGGGCGGTGTGAATCCCACAGACATGAAGCATCACAGGCACAATGTGTCTTGGAAAGCCTGCCGCACAGGAGCCACAACTAAATAAGGGATGGGATAGGAGGACTCTCCCCTCTCATGGCCTCAAAGAACTTGTTTACTGTGCATCATTTTAATACACTCCAAGGAAAACATTACTCTCCTAGATACAATGAGATTTTCATGGTAATTGACTAAGTCAACTAAATAAGAGCTCAGTCTCTGAAGATGTATGTTTTCCCAAGTTGAACTACATCAGAAAGATAAGTTTACCGTTTAGAAGATCATTAAAATTTTCAAGCAGATGTGAAAATTATTACAGCCATTATTATCTTATGCTAGAAATTTCTACATTTCCCTGTTGATTTTGGCAAGATCCACTGTTCATTCAAAATTGTATTGTTCAGTCTTCAGATTTTTGTGCAATTTCTCTTGCTACTTATTTCTAGTTTCATTGTACTATTATCTGTTAAAGTACAAGTAATTACACTGATTCTTTGTCTTTATTATTATTATTATTATTACTATTATTATTAATGTGTGTGTGTGTGTGTGTGTGTGTGTGTGTGCTTAAATGTTGTCAGCATGCTCTCTGTTTACCACATGCATGCAGTGTTCATGGAGTTCAGAAGAAGGTATTGGATTCCCTGGAACTGGTTACAGATGCTTGTGAGCTACCATGTAGCTTCTGGGAATTAATCAAACCAGGGTCCTCTGTAAGAGCAGCCAGTGTTGAACCATGTCCCCAGCTCTCTAATCTCTAGTTATTAATTTGGATCTTCTCTTTACATCTTTTCATTACTTTGGGTAAATGTTTGTCCCTCTTACCCTGGCAATGGTGAAACATGCCTTTAACCCCAACACTCAGAAGGCAACGCCAGGGGGATCTCTGAGTTCTAGACCAGCCTGGTCTACAGAGCGAGTTCTAGGAGAGCAAGGGTCAGCCATAGAAACCCTATTTTGAAACAGCAACAAAAAAACAAAAATAATAACAACAGCAACAACAACAACACAAACAAACCAAAACCAAAAACCACACCAAAACATAAAAGTTGTCAATCTTGTTGATTGTTCTCAAAGAACCAACTCTTTATTTCTTTGATTCTTTGTATTCTTCCTGTTGTTTCTAGTTCATCATTTCAGCCCTGAGTTTGATTATTCTTGCTGTATATTCTTTCTGGGTGTTATTTCTTCTTTTTGTTCTAGAACTTTGAGGAGTACAGATGAATAGATCTCTCCAGGTTTTTTATTTAGGCATTTAGTGCTATGGTCTTGCTTCTTAGAACTGTCTCCATTGTATCCCATAAATTTGGGTATACTGAGTATTCATTTTTATACACGTATGAAACATTTTAAATGTTTTGATTTACATATTAACTCAGTTTTCATCTAGGTGTTCAGTGTCCATCACCATCATCAGCACCTTTATTATTATTATTATTATTATTATTATTATTATTATTATTATTATTATGATTAATTTGAGACAAGTCTCTTTATATCATTGTGGCTATCCTGGAACTCACTTTGTAGACCAAGATGGCCTTGAACTCACAGAGATCATCCTGCTTCTTTCTGCTTTCCAAGTTCTGGAATTAAATGTATGCACCACCATGGCTTGGTCCTAGTTTCCACAACTTTGTATTCTTTCTGTTGTTTATTGTTATTCACACAATATCATAGTCAGATAGGATGCAGAGTAATTTTTTAATTATATCTGTTGTTGAGACTTGCTTTGTGTCCACATATGCTGTCAATTTTGGAGAATATTCCATGAGCTGCTGAGAAGAAAGTGTATTCTTTTGTGTTTGGGTAAAATGTTCTGTAAATTTCTGCTAGGTCCATTTGATTTATGACACTACTTAGCTAATTTCTCTGAGTGACCTGTATATTAGTGAGAGTGGGATATTGAAGTCACCCAGTGTCACTGTATGAGAGTGAATATGCGATTTAAGCTGTAGCAGTTATTTCTTATGAACTTCGGTGCCTTTGTGTTTGATGCATTAATGTTTAGAATTGTCCTCTTGGTGGACTTTTCCTTTGATGAGCATGTAGTGTCCTTTCCTATCTCTTCTGATTCATTTTGGTTTGAAGTCTATTTTGGCAGATATTAAAATGGCTACACCTGCTTGCTTCTAGGGTGCATTTGCTTGGAATATCCTTTTCTATCTTTTTACTCTGAGGTGCTGTGTATCCTTGATGGTGAGGTTCATCTCTTGGAAGTAGCTGAAGGATAAATTCTGTTTCCTAATCTAATTTGTTAATCTAAGTCTTTTTTATTGGGGAATTGCGATCGTTCATATTGACAGTTGTCAATGAGCAGTGTTTATTGATTCCTGTTTTTTATGTTATGGTGTCCTCCCCTCCTTTGATGTGGTGAACTGGTTTGGTATATGCCCTCCTTTGATGTCCTGAACTGGGTTTGTTTATTTCTTGTGTCTTGGTGGGAGTGACAAACCTCTTCTGGATCAAGTTTTATTTGTAGGTAGAAATTGTTTAAATTTGTTTTTATTGTGGATTGTTTTCCTTTCTCTGTCTATTGTAATTGACTTTTTCTGAGTAAAGTAGACTAAACTGACATATGTGCTCACCTTTCAAAGACCTAACATTTTCTTTTTCTTTTTTACTTTTTTTAATTGGATATTTTATTTATTTATTTTATTGGATATTTTCATTATTTACATTTCAAATGTTATCCCCTTTCCCAGTTTCTACCCCGGAAACCCCCTATCCCATCCCCCATCCCCCTGCTTCTATGAGGTTGTTCCCCCACCCATCCACTTACTCCTGCCTCCCCACTCTTGCATTCCTCTAGACTGGGGCATTGAGCCTTCAAAGGACCAAAGATCTCTTCTCCCATTGATCCCCAACAAGGCCATCCTATGCTACCTATTGCGGCTGAAGCCATGTGTTACTCTTTGGTTTGGTTGTTTAATCCTTGGGAGCTCTGGGGGATTTGATTGGTTGATATTGTTGTACTTCCTATGGGGTTGCCAACCCCTTCAGCTCCTTCAGTTCTTTCTCTAACTCTTCCATCGGGGACCCCTTGCTCAGTCCACTGGTTGACTGCGAGCATCCTGAGCTATCCATTTCTCTTTCTTCAACTCCCGAGATTCTCTCTTCTCTGCCTTGTACTCTGTTGGTGAGGTTAACCGTTGATATTTTTTTTCTTGAAATCCTAAATTTTTCATTTACACTTTCATTCCAGCTTGGATTTTCTTTAGCAATTGTATTTCTACCTTTTAGGCAAACCCTTAGCCAAACTAACCAGAGGGCACAGAGACAGAATCCAAATTAACAAAATTAGAAATGAAAAGGGAGACATAACAGATTCTGAGGAAATTCAAAAAATCATCAGATCCTACTACAAAAGCCTATACTCAACAAAACTGAAAAATCTGGATGAAATGAACAATTTTCTAGACAGGTATCAAATACCAAAGTTAAGTCAGGATCAGATAAATCATCTAAACAGTCCCATAATGCCTAAAGAAATAGAGGCAGTCATTAAAAGTCTCCCAACCACAAAAAGCCCAGGTCCAGATGAGTTCACTGCAGAATTCTATCAGACCTTGAAAGAAGACCTAATACCAATACTCTTCAATCAATTCCACAAAATAGAAACAGAAGGAACACTACCCAATTCCTTCTATGAGACCACAGTTACACTGATACCAAAACCTCACAAAGACCCAACAAAGAAAGAAAACTTCAGACCAATTTCCCTTATGAATATCAATGCAAAAATACTCAATAAAATTCTCGCAAACCGAATCTCAGAACACATCTCAAATTGCTTTCATTATTTTATTCAACTATTTCTTTGTGTTTCCACAGACTTCATTAGGGGATTTATTTATAGCCTCTTCAAATTCCTTGAACATATTCATAATAGATATTTTTAAGTCCTTGTCTACTGCTTCCACTCTAATGCAAATCTCAGGTCCTACTATAACTGGGTTATGGTGGAAACATATTGTTTTGCTTATTTGTGTTTGTAGTTGAGCATGTGGATTTATGATGTTTGCAGTCTTTCTTGATGTTGATATCTGGTCTTGTCTTTGTTGGGTGGGTGTTTTGTTCTTTGAATTTTAGATCCTAGGCAGCTGTAGAGGCTGTGGTAGAGAATGCTTCTGTAGGTCAGTCGGTGGCAGAAAGGAAGGGAGATGGGTTAGGACGAAATGCTAAGAAGGGCTGTGAAAAGAGGTAGTGGTATCAAGTCTGCACCAAGAAGTGGAGTACCTAGGGATGTGCGTTGGGAAGAGGGGATCCTGCAAGCAGTCTGCTACAGGATTGATAGTAAGTCGATAGACAGTGTAATGGAGATGGAGAGAATAGTGAGAATCTCCTTCTTGAACCCCAGCCCAGTCTGTCCCTGGGATTTCCTGAAAGTGCTTCTGCAGATCGGTGGCTGACAGAAAGAAATGAAGATGGCTAGAAGGCAAGGCTGAGAGGCTCAGCAGAGCTAAGGTGGGTCTGCCAGGTATTTTACTGTTAGGATATCATGATTAGGAGTTCTCTTCTGGCTTGTTGCTGAGCATGCTCATTATTAGTGCATATAAAGGTTACTAACTTTAGTTTCTTGATACTGTTCCTAACTACCTAATTAAAATTATAAAAAATAAGAAGATTTTTCGTAACACCATTAAAGCATTTTAATTATAAATTCCTGTTATCTGTAAATAGGGGTAATTTGCCTTCTTTTCTATTTGTGTCACTTATTTCTTCATCATTTATTACTTTGCCAAAGACTTCAAACACTACATCCAGTAAGTGCTGAGTGGTCATCCTCGGCTCATTTCTGATATTATTATTATTATTACCACCATTATTATTATTGTTATTGTTATTTTTATTATCCGAGATAAGGTCTCTCTATGCAGCCATGGATATCCTGCAACTCATCATGTAGACCTGGTTGGCCTCAAACTCACAGGTATACACCTGACTTTGCCTCCAAGGGCTGGGATTAAAGGTATGCACTACTATGTCCAGCTTTATTTCTGAGTTTAGAGGGAATGCACTTTTTATCCATTTAGTGTAATATGACTATAATAAAGCTTGTTTCTCTGATTCCTATTTTATTCATGGCTTTGAAAGGATGTTGAATTTTGTTTAAAGATCTTTCTGCATCCATTGAGATAATGAAATGAATCTTGTCTGTGAGTCCATTTCACGTGTTGTATTACTTTAGTTGTGTAAGTTGAACCGTTTTTGCTTTCTCCAGACAGGAACCTAATTACATTTTATATATGATCCTTTAAGATGTGTTATTGATTTTAGTTTCTTAATAGTTCTTTCAATTTTCCTCCTCCTCCTCCTCCTTCTCTGCGTTGCCTTCCTCCTCCTCCTCCTTCACCTCCTCCTTCTCTGCCTCTCTCTTTTTCTCTCTCTCTTTCTTTGGTTTTGGGACAAGGTTTTTCTGTATAGCCCTGGCTGTCCTGGAACTCACTTTGTAGTCCAGTCTGACCTCAGTCTCATACAGATCCACTAGCCTTTGCCTCCTGAGTGCTGGAATTAAAGGCATGCACAGCCACTACTACACATATTTCAACAAGTAATTTTTCATCAGAGAAAGGGGTATATATGGTTTTGCTGAGTTCCCATTTATCTTTGATATGAAGGTAATAGTCATATGCCAGACACAGACTCGCATTGCTCCTCTCCTTTATAATGTTATGGAATAGTTTGAATACTGTTTGGTGTCAGTTTTATCTTTAAAGGTATGAATTTGATGATGATTAGTATTAGTCAGGATCCCTAGAGTAACAGAACAAATAGAATAAATACATATTAGAAAAGAATTTATTAGGCCGGGCAGTGATGTTGCATGCCTTTAATTCCTGCACTTGGGAGGCAGAGGCAGGTGGATTTCTGAGTTTGAGGCCAACCTGGTCTACAGAATGAGTTCCAGGACAGCCAGGGCTACACAGAGAAACCCTGTCTCAAAAAACAGAAAAAAAGAAAAGTATTTGTTAAACTGGCTTGCCTATATGATTGGACTAGCCCAATAATAGCTGTCTTACAGCAGACCAGAGTAGTGAAGAACTTGGTAACTGCTCAGTAGAGTAGGCTAGATTCTTCAGCACTCTTAATTTGGTGCTAAAGACCTTAGATGAAGACTAAATGTAGTCTTCTCCTTATTGGGGCACCTTTTAGTATTGTTCCAATTTCATTGCTCTTTAGAGAGATATTTAATTTTGGTAGGTCATATGTCTACAATGTATCTATTTCTTCTAGATTTTTCAGCATTAAAATTTTTAATTGAAAATTGATTCTTTTCTCATATAATACATCCCAAGCACAGTTTCCTCTCCTTCCCTCCTCATACCATTCCCTTTCCACAGGTACACACATGTACATATATATGTACACATATACAGAATTTGATCAACATACACTTTTTAATTTAAAGTTTTTAAAACTATGCAGTACATTTTAATCATATTCTTTCCCCCTTTCCAACTACTCTCAGATCCTCCCTACTTCCCTACAACTTAATGTTTTCTCTTTCTAAACTTCAAAACACAAAAATCAAAATAAACAAATAAAGTACAACAAACCTAAAGGAGAAAAAAAGAAAAAAGGAAATCACCAATGATGAATCAAATGATAATGATAACCACACAAAACTCTGAGATACGAAAAGGCAGTTCTAGGAGAGAAGTTTGTTCCAGAGGGATCATCATCCCTGATTTCAAGCTCTACTGCAGAGTTGTATTAGCATAAAATAGACAGGGTGATCAATGGAATCAAATTGAAGATCCAGAAGTAAATTCACATAGCTGTAGATACTTGACTTTTGACAAAGACTCCACAATTATACTTCAGAAAAAAGAGAAAGCATTTTTTAAACAATGGTGCTACTCTAACTGGACATCTGTATGTAAAAGAATACAAATAATTTCATATCTATTTCCCTGCAAAAACTCAAGTATAATTGAATCAAGACATCAACATAAAAGCAGATACACCGAACCTGACAGGATAGAAAGTAAAAATTAGCCTTGAACACTTTGGTACACGAGACAACTTCCTGTATAGAACACCAATAGTGTGGATACAAAGATTGACAATTAATAAATGAGGTCTTATGAAACTGAGAAGCTTCTGTTAAGTAAAGGACACTGTCAGTAGGACAATAGTCAAGCCTACAGAATTGGGAAAGATCTTCACCAAGCCCACATCTGACAAAGCACTGATTTACAAAATATATAAAGAACCCAAGAAACTAGACATCAACAAACCAAATAATCCATTTAAAAAATTGGGGTACAGATCTAAATAGAGAAATTTCAACAGAGGAGTCTCAGATGACTGAGAAGCACTTAAAGAAGTGTTCAAATTCTTAGCTATCATCATACATTAGCCACCGCCACATATGTAGTCGTGGAGTAACTGGTCTGGTCTCTGTGGGAGAAGATGTGCCTAATCCTGGAGAGACCCAAGGTCCCAGGGAGGGGGAAGGTCTGGTGGTGGTGGGGAACATTCTCTTGGAGACATGGAGAGGAGGAATGGGATGAAGAATTGTGGGGAGCAATGACCAGATTGTAAAACAATAAAATAATAAAACCAAAAAAATTCTTAGCCTTCAGGGAAATGCAAGTCAAAATGACTCTGAGATTCCATCTTACACTTATCAGAACGGCTATGATCAATAACACAAGTGATAGCACATGCTGGCAAGTATGTGGAGCAAGGAGAACACTCCTCTACTGCTGGTGGGAGTGCAAATGTATATAGCCACTTTGGAAATCAATATAGTGGTTTCTCAGAAAATTGGAAATAAATCTACTTCAAGCCTGAACCATATCACTCCTGGGCATATACCCAAAGGAAACTCTGTCCTACCTGAAGGACACTTGCTCAACATATTTCTAGGAGCTTTATTTGTATTAGCCAGAAACTTGAAACAAGTTAGATGCTTTCAACTGAGGAATGGGTAAAGGAAATGTTTATTTACATAATGGGATATTACTCAGTTCTTAAAAACAATGAGATCATGAAATTTGCAGGCAAATGGATTGAACTAGAAACAAATCATCCTGAATGAGGTAACCCAGACCCAGAAAGACAAACATGGCATGTACTAATTTATAAGCAGATATTAGCTGTAAAGTAAAGAATTACCATGGTATGATGAATCTACAGACCCAGAGAAGCTACAAAGGAAGGAGGACTCAAGGATGGATACATAGGTCTCCCTGGGAAGGGGAAATAGGATAGACAGCATAGGAGAGATCAGTTGTGAGGAACATAGAGTGAAAGAGTACTAGGAGAGAAAACTGGAATTGAGGGGCCTCTCAGGGGTGAGGTGGAAATCTTTTTTTTTTTAAATTGATTCATTTTTTATTATATGTAAGTACACCACTGTAGCTGTCTTTAGACACTTTTTGTTTCACACTCTGGACCCAGGCTCACTCTGGCCCCACTCAGTGTTGCTGTCTTCAGACACCCAGAAAAGGGCATCAGATTTCATTACGAATGGTTGTGAGCCATCATGTGGTTGCTGGGATTTGAACTCAGGACTTCAGAAGTGCAGTCACTGCTCTTAACTGCTGAGCCATTTCTCCAGCCCTGTGAGGTAGAATTCTAATGCAATGGAAAATCCCAGGAATCTATGAGGCTGAGCCTGCTAAAACTCCTACCAAAGGGATATCAGAGCAGGAACAAGCTATCTCCTGTAACCAGGTAAGATTCCCCGTGGAGGGGCTGGAATATCAACCCAGCCACAAAACCTTCAACCTACAATTTTTCCTGTCTACAAGATGTACTGGGTAAAGGAGGTACAGAAAAGGTGGGAGTGGAAAACCAATGTCGGGTTGAGCTTGAAATCCATGCCATGAGAGGGAGCCCACCACCACCACTGCCTGGTTGGCCAGGACCCAGAGGTTGGATAGCCTGAAGATCTACAATAGAACCAAACAGGTGGTGGTGGTGTCAATGAAATGATTCCTAATGATATTCTGCTATACTCATAGGCTGCTACCTAGCCCAGTTGTCATCAGAGAGGCTTCATCCAGCAACTGATGGAAGCAGATGCAGAGAACTACAGCTAAACATTAGGCAGAGCTTGTGGAATCCTGTGGAAGAGGGAGAGGGAGGATTGTAGAAGCCAGAGGGATCAAGACACCACAAGAAAGCCCACAGCGTTAACTAACCGGGGCTTATAGGAGCTCACAGAGACTGAACTGACAACCAGGGAGCCTGCATGTTGCACATATGTTACAGTTGTGTAACTTGGTCTTCATGTGAGATTTCTAACAGTGTGAACAG
>JAPYYD010003356.1:0-14241 GCA_028551405.1 Uromys caudimaculatus
GTAAAGGTCTCTCTTGATCCAGAAGTGGTGGTTTTGCCTGTGCTCAAAGGTGTGTCAGCACTTCTGGGATTCCCTGTTCACGTGGAGCCTTGTGGCCCAGGCTGAGGTCCCCAGGCACCAGTGTAAATCGGAAAGTTCACAGTTTTTCTGTCCCTGGGTTCTCAGGCCCTGGATCCCGGCAGATCCAGGCGGGTCTGGGCGAGAGGTGCTGCTCCCCTCAACCCCTATGTGGAGGTTCTTGCTCCACTTGGACAAGAGCTTTTTACAAGGAGATAAGAATGGGTAGATTTGCATTCTTTTACATGCTGACCACCAGTTAATCCAGCACCATTTTTAAAAATTGCTGTTTTTTTTCTACTAGATAGATTAGCTCTTTTTTCAAAGATCAAGTGACCATAGGTATGTGTTTTCATTTCTGGGTCTTCAATTCTATTCTATTAATCTTCCTGTCTGTCTCTGTACAAATACTGTTCAGTTTTTATCACTATTGCTCTGTAATAGAGCTTTATGTCAGGAATGGTGATTTCCCCCAGAAGTTCTTTTATTGTTGAGAATAGTTTTTACTATCCTGGGTTTTTGGTTATTCCTAATGAATTTGCAAATTGCTCTTTCTAATTCTATGAACAATTGAGTTGTAATTTTGATTAAGATTGCATTGAATCTGTAGATAGCTTTTGGCAAGATGGCCATTTTTTACTCTGTCAATCCTGCCAATCCATGAGCATGGGAGATCTTTCAATCTTCTGAAATCTTTGATTTCTTTCTTCAGAGACTTGAAATTCTTGTCATACAGATCTTTCATTTGCTTCGTTAGAGTCACACCAAGGTATGTAATATTATTTGTGAATATTGCGATGGGTGTCATTTTCCTAATTTCTTTCTTAGCTTGTTTATCCTTTGAGTAGAGGATGGCTACTGATCTGTTTGAGTTAATTTTATATACAGCCATTTTGATGAAGTTGTTTATTAGCTTTTGGAGTTCTCTGGTGGAGTTTTAGGGGTAACATAGGTATACTATCATATCAGCTGCTACTGTAGGCTCTCTCCAGTTTCTTTACGGAGGCACTCAGAGCTATGAGTTTTCTTCTTACAAATGTTTTCATTGTATATCATAAGTTTGAGTATGTTATGCCTTCATTTTCATTAAATTCTAAAAGATCTTTAGTTTCTTTCTTTATTTCTTCCTTAATAAAGAAATCATTGAGTAGAGCATCGTTCAGCTTCCATGTGTATGTGGGATTTCTGTTATATTTTTTGTTATTGAAGACCTGCTTTTGTCTATGGTGATCTGATAAGATGCATAGGATTACTTCAAGTTTTTTGTATCTGTTGAGGCATATTTTGTGACCAATTATATGGTCAATTTTGGAGAAGGTACCATGAGGTGCTGAGAACAAGGTGTATTCTTTTGCTTTAGGATGAACTATTCTATAGATATCTGTTAATTCTATTTGGTTCATAACTTCATTTCATTGTATCTATGTTTAGTTTCTGTTTCAATGATCGGTCCATTGATGATAGTGGGGTGTTGAAGTCTCCCACTATTATTGTGTGAGGTGCAATGTGTGCTTTTCCCTTTAGTAAAATATCTTTTTTGAATGTTCATGCCCTTGCATTTGAAGTATAGATGTTCAGAATTAAGAATTATTGTTGGTAGATTTTTTTCCTTTGATGAGTATAAAGTGTCCTTCCTTATCCCTTTGATAACTTTTGGTTGAAAGTCAATTTTATTTGGTATTAGAATGGCTACTCCAGCTTCTTTCTTGCGACCATTTGCTTAGAAATTTTTTTCTAGCCTTTTAGGCTGAGGTTGTGTTTGTCATTGTCACTGAGGTACCTTTCCTATATGAAGCAAAATGCTGTGTCTTATTTAAATATTCAGTCTTTCTGTGTCTTTTTATTGGGAAATTGAGTCCACTAACGTTAAGAGATTCTAAGGAAAAGTAATTTTTCCTTCCTGTTATTTTTATTGTTAGAGGTAGAATTATTTTTGTGTTGCTATCTTCTTTTGGGGTTGTTGGAAAGTTTTCTTGCTTTTTCTAGTATGTATTTTCCATCTTTGTGTTGGAGTTTTCCATCTATTATCCCTTGTAGGGCTGGATTTGTGGTAAGATATTGTTTATATTTCGTGTTGTCATGGAATATCTTGTTTTCTCCATGTATGTTAATTGAGATTTTTGCTGAGTATATTAGTCAGGGCTGGCATTTCTGTTCTCTTATGGTCTTTATGACATCTGTACAGGATCTTCTGGCTTTTCGAGTCTCTTTTGAGAAGTCTGGTGCAATTCTGATAGGTCTGCCTTTATATGTTACTTGCCCTTTTTTCTTTATTGCTTTTAATATTCTTTCTTTGTTTTGTGCATTTCGTGTTTATTATTTGATGGGAGGAATTTCTTTTTTGGTCCAGTATATTTGGAGTTCTATAGCCTTCTTGAATGTTCATGGGCATCTCTTTCTTTAGGTTAAGGAAAGTTTCTTTTATAATTTTGTTAAAGATATTTACTGGCCTTTTAAGTAGCCTGTCCCCATCTGGTTAACTCCAATGCTTCCTGCCCTTGTTCTCTATGACTGAAACATGTCCCTCCTGTGATCCTGGTTGTTTTCCAACTCCTCAGAGTCCAGATGTCTCTTTGATCCTGTGATTCTGGTATCCTGTGATCTAGAGCTCCTGGGAGTCAAACTTCATCTGGAATGCTGATATCCTAGTATGACCAAGGTCCCGAGATCCTTTTGTGTCAGAGTTCCTGAGAGTCAGGATTTCTCTGGGTGTTGGAGGGGTGGGGGTGTGCCAGATCCCGGGTCTGCTCCAAGAACAGATGCAAGATGGAAGGAACCCATGTGTCTGGCTTGGTGGGGTGTTGTGTTTCCCTGGTTCCTGTGGGGTCCCAGTTACACTAGGTGTTGGAAAAGATGTTGAGGCCTCTACTGTGACCTTGAGTATGTCAGAGCTCTAGTGATCCTGGGTATGTCTGATCTCCTGGTAGTCAAGCTTCCTCTGTGTTTCTGTGATCTGGGCATGTCAGAGCACCTATGATCTTAGGAATTTCAGAGCATCTCTGGGTGTTGTAGGACTGGATGCAGAGCCAGAACCCCAGATCTGTTAGAGGGTGCAGGATTAAACCAGAAGGAATCCACATCTCTGGATGGGCCAGGGCTCCTGCATCCCTGGAGCCCAGGTGTCCCAATTACTATGAGTGTTGGGGCAGATGTTGTGGCCTCACCTGTGGTTCTGAGCATGTCAGAGCACCTGGAGTTGGGCTTTCTCTAGGTGTTATAGCAGTAAGTGCATAGCCAGTGCTCCAGGTGCTCAGTAGAATACTTTAAGATATTCATCAGTCGTTTCCAGACAAAATATGAAATAGCAATGCTACTTTATTTCCTTGTATGTGAGTCTGTCTGTGTATGCATGAATGAGTGTGTACGTGTGTGTGTGTGTGTGTGTGTGTGTGTGTGTGTGTGTGTGTGTGTGTGCCTAGTGTGTATGGTGAACATTTATGCCCATTTTGGTTTGTGCATGTGTTTTTGTAGGTCTGCATTCATAGTAACATGTTTGTCTGAATGTATGTTGAGGACAGAACTTGCTCATGACCTTGAATGTCTTCTTCAATAGTTCTCCATCGTGTTTTGAGAAATACTTTTCATTGAGCCTGATATTTATTGATTCAGTTTGCCTAGCATGCTTGAGTTTCATGGACTTTCTTGTCTCTGGTATTATACACATTATAATCTTGTCAAAATTGCTATGTGGAAGCTTGTGATCAAGCTCGGATTCTCATAATTGCACAAAAGTGATTTATGAAGTAAGCAATTTCCCTAGCCTTACAATACCATCTGAAACCATGTAGCATAAATAAGAATAATTTGCTTTTCCAAATTGTTATCCTTTATATTATTATTTATGTCTTTTGTGTGTGTGTGTGTGTGTGTGTGTGTGTGTGTGTGTGTGAGACAGAGAGAGAGCGACAGAGAGAGAGAGAGAGAGAGAGAGAGAGAGAGAGAGAGAGACCTTCTGCTACCACTGGCTACTTAACTTTCTTTGTCTCTGGTAACCAAGTAAGTATTATTACCAATCACATTTTATTGGAAGTCACTTGAGAACAGTTTGTTAACATCTTGTCTGTATATATCCTGTAAGTGAGAAGATGTTTATCTTGGCTCATAGTTTGAGCATACAGTCTGTCATGTCAGGGGAGTCATGTCACTGGGAACTTGAAACTTCTAGACTGAAAAAGAAAGCAACAAATGTATTTGCTCAGACAGCTTTTGACTATTGGTGTAGTCTAGCACCCAAGCACAGAGAATATAGCACATGCTGTTATGATCCTCTGACTTTTACTAACCCAATCAAGAAAATTTTTCACAGACACAGACAAGACTTCCTTAATCTAAATGAGTATTAACAGATGTGCCTGGAAGTTGTCCTCTAGGTGACTGCAGATGTAGTCAACTTTACAGCATCAACCATAAGAGCCAATGAATGGCTTTTTTATCTCTTAAAAACTAAAAAGATAGATCAATGAAAGATAGTAAGAGGATAAATTATACTTATAATTAGCTAACCTCAGCAAAAATTTATTATTAAAAGCCAATTTCCAGTTGTTAAAAATTGACAGGTGAAATGAAGAAGTTTGGTAGTAAAATACCTTTTATTTGAATTATGATGAATTAAAAATGTACATGGTTAATTACCCCTATTTCGACTATGCTCTGCAGTAAATCTGTAAATAAAAGATGTGAAGATCAAATTGCACAGTAGCATATTCTCAACCTTGGTAATTTTAGTACATATATCAGACATCCCTTTGGTGGAGTCATTATATTTTTTTTAGCTTATTTTTAAGCTTAAAAAATTATTACAGAAATGCTGCTGTTTCTATTGAACAGTCTGTAAGATAGCTTGTTGCCAAATTAAGTTGCACACAGCACTTGTTAACTTAATTACCAGCATAATCACTGAACCATTCCTGACAAAATGCAAGTTGATTTGGATGGAAATTGCAGTAAAACCACAGACATTTTTGGCATGTAGAATCCAATGGATATTTATTTCCCTTGTAGGATGAGAGGAAACCTGGGGATATTTGTTAGTTTCTATTAAAGAGCAAATGACATTCTAATAACCAGTATTTTCTAAGGCTGTGAAACCTATATTTTCTTCAAAGACTGAATGCAAGTTTTCATACGGAGTAATGGATATAATTCAGGCTCTATAAATAGCATAGAAGGCAAATTAAATAATTAAATGATAAACTGTATGGACTCATTTATCACCATACGAGTCAAGTAACAAACAAATAATCTAAGAGCTTACTGAGCACAGGAATCAAGAAGCCAATTGTCTTTGCTTTGGCTTGGTATTTGCAAATATCTAAGATTAGCATTCATTACAAGGACTCTTGTTATAGAAAAACAAGAAAATTTTATGTAACAGTGGGTTTGTATAGTTTGACTTACTAATAAATCTTAAGCTGTTCCTAGGTTGGCTGTGCTGTTCAGAACTGATGGATGACCCTCTGACTTGGATGTTACACATTGTTTCTAATTCTGAGAAGAAAGAGAGCCTGACAGGCATGAAATTGACCCAGGTGTCTGTAAATTGTAACATTGTTATGTAAAGAGAAACAGAAAGGCCATGAAATGGAGGACATAAAATATTTGTGTAGAAATCAACACATCATTTTTTAAGGTGTAGTACATAATAAAATCAACACTTGTACCTCATAATTAATAGTATGAAGTCCTGCTGCAAACTTCTCCTCTCTGTTTAAATCTTAATGTCATTGGTTGAATTTTCTCAAAATGCTGAAGTAGAACTGAGAGAAATAAACAAGATAGAAGTGGTGAAGACTTTTACTTTTGACCATATACTGGGAAAAAAATCACTTAGACTTTGAAAAAAATATGTAACTGATTTTATTTTCTAGGAGTAAGATATTTTATATATGTATATATATATATATATATATATATATATATACACACACACACACACACACACACATATATATATATATAATATTATTATCATGTATATGATCATATACATAATCAATTTTAAAACACTTTATGGAGAAGTGTACATGGGGGAGTGAACATCAAAACATAACTTAGAAGAGTTGCTTCTCTCCTACCACATCGGTTCTGGGGATTGGCCTCAGCATGTGCGCCATGGGAGGTAGATACACTTTCTCACTCAGCCACCTCACTGGCATCTGCATAATCAATTTGACATAAACAAAACTGCAAGGCTTCTGTAACATCCACTTACTTTTTTTGCATGTAAACCAATAGCTCAGTCATTAGCATTCAGATTAAAAACTGTACTATATAAGATTTCTTGACAGATTACTGAGTCCTATAGTTCTATTCTCTTTGTCGAAGGCTCTTCTATTTCCTGACCTGTTATGTCCCTACATCATACCAAGATCTCAGAAGGCCACACTAAATTTTAGCATAACAATAAAAACAATAGCAGCTCCAGCAACCAAACAACACAACAAAAACAACAACAACAACAACAACAATCGTGCTGATCCAAGTATGAAGTAATTTGTTCCACTGAGTCCTCAAGGAAATACCTGAGGATGGAACAGCTCTGTATTGATAGTTCACACCAAGCTACTTCTAGCACTAGTGTGTGCAACTGCTTACCTGTGAGAGTCTGATGCTTGCCATGGTAGTCACATTATATATTCTCAATCTGAAGAAAAATATTTCTATTAATTTATAGAGGTGTTGTATACCATTTAATTATAAAGTCATATCCTAATTTTATTATGCAGTGCACCTAAAAAAGTGACATCTTAGTTTCTACAATGGGACACAAATCTCTTATTTACTCTAATTAATGGGTTATCTTTCCCTCTTTACATATTGTCTGGCATTTTACAGATTAACTTTAATCTTCATGATGCTGATCCAGTTAGCATGTGAATTCTTTAAAGCAGGGACCAGGCTTTTTTTCATCTTAGTATTGCCTGGCACTCTAGAATTGGGTGATAGATATGTCAAGCTAATGGGAAAAAAATTCTATTTCCTTTTGAACTCTAAGACTGGCATAGGGTAACATACAGTCTTTATGTAAATTGTTTTCTTAACTGTATTGAGGTTAAATGTGGTTCTGGAAAAGACAACACCTGATGTTTCTATTATTTAATAATAATTAATATGGGCCAATTGGAATACCATCCAACTTACCTTGTATCTTATTTGAAGAGACAATTTCAGTTTATACACAGTATGCTTATGGTGTAGCAAAATTCTTTCTATTGCTGTTTCATAGGATGATATCATATAATGAAAATTACTATGTGTAAAGGAAAAGTGATCTGAAGTTCTACAATTCTATCACACTTTATATGTGTTGTTTTGGAGAGACATAGCTATTGTGTTTTTACTGTGCTCATAAGTCTATGAGGAAGGCTTTTGGATGTTCCTAGAGCAATGTTTCAGATTTGTGGCTATGGGTACAAATGATAAAGGAATATGACATTATTAGCTGGCTCGGAAAGTATCTCCAGCACTAATGCTAGGACTAAGGTCTTGTTGTGCTTGCTGCTTAGTTCTCTGGTCATTACTAAATGTTTCAAGAACAGATGTGCTCCTAACAGCTCACCAAGAGAAGAGTAGCCCTTGGATTTGTTTGCATTGGATGGCCTATTCCAAAGAGACTCTGTGGTCTTTTCTAATATTAGGTACTCCCTGATCCACTAGCATGATTGTCATTTCCTACTTTTGTGCAATACCAAACAGCCATCTCCAGAGCAGCACAATCTAAGAAAGCCAAGGTGGATATGTGAATTCACAGAACACTGTTTTTCCACTCGAGGAATAAGTTTGGCTCCAAGTACAATTGAATTTATATTATCTAGAACTTAAATGTACAGACATTATGTTTCATCAGTGACATCTTGTATTTTTACAGGTAATTTTTTCAAAGATAAATTTTATGGAAATGTCAGCAACTTCCTATTTCAAATATTTTGTGCCTAACTTTTTAGGCACATGGTCTTATCAGTTTCAAAATGCTTATCTTTACCATTTTTGACTAATAGCAATTTACTACACACTTTTTAAAAAGTGTTTCAACCCTCCAAGCATTTAGATCTCTGCTGAACTTAGATATCTGATAGATTCTGATATCTGAGATTTTATAGCCTACCCCTATGATGATTTGAAAGGCTGCCATCAGAGTGGAAAAACTAGGACTAGTTAGACATGCAGGATGGTCCCTGATACCATCATTGTTAGTTAGTATCAGTTCTTGAAAAAACAACACACAGACAATTTATCTTTCAAATTTATACAACCCTTGGAGAAAGACTGCTCAGACTTTCCTCCTTGAAGATTTCAATTTATCTCGAGTCCTTAACCCCTTCCCTGAGGCAGGCTGGCCAATTCCTTTATGTGCTACTGCAAATATCTTTTAGCATGTTGTTTCAGCTTTCTATTTAGTACAGTTGGCAGGTTGCATACCTCCTTAAATCTGAATATTAAACTCAGGATTTTCAAATAGCTATTCTGATTAGACCACACTAGAGACAGGTTTGTCCGGTATATTTATTGCTGCGTCTCTCCATAAAGTAAGTCGTAAAAACATACTATGAACTGCTTGCTAACCAAATTTTCCAGTCTCATAACAAAAAGTCACAGACTTTGGTAAATACCTTATGAATACATGTAATGAGTCTCAGTCCTTCAGTGGAAAAGGTCATACTTTTCTTAATGGCAAGTCTCTAAACCATATCTCTAAGGAAAACAGTGCTGACAGCATTTCCACACACTGTGTATTTAGAGTTTTGGTTTTTTGGTTTTTTTTGTTTCTTTTGGTACAAGCCCATTAAATTGTAAGATTTAGAAAAAAATAAAATTAGTTAATTTGCTTGCAGGCAGAACTAACTCTTTATATTTACTTAATTCAGAATCTCCATCAAAGCTAGGCACTAGGCATTTAAGAAATCAATAGATGAAAAAATTCCACAATTCAGAGTACAAATAATAATCTCTTGATAACAATATTTTCTCTAGATGTATGACTTACAATGAAAGGCTTATCATGAACTCAAACATACGTTTATGTTATTGAAGGAAGATACTTAACATTTTTAATTAAACATCTTAATCTCCTCTTTCATTGTCTTTTGTGGATAGTAACTCAGAAGTTCATCCATTTTTTAGAGTATCCCCTTTGTTCCCTCTTAGTCCCAAGATACTTTCCGAGTGCAGGCTTAGTCTGGCAAAGCCTCCCGGGCATTTGTCCTCCATATGAGATACTGCTTTTGCTGGATCAGCTAATGTTCTCCATTTTCACTGAATCTTTCAGTGACCATGCTCAGTAAATGTCCCAAATTGAGAATACAGAAGTGAAATGGGCTGAATTTTAATATATGATGCATGCTTGGTAGTAATCACTGAGTAATCTTAACCTTCAGATGATGTGGAACAATAGTAAGACATTTATTTTGATTGACTTTTCTGTGATAATAGATAATGGGATATACTCTTATCTCAATCTTTAATTCTGTAAGCAACAAAAATGTATATTCATATCTAGGGTATAATAAGATATTTTCTAGTATTTATTTTTAGTTATGATACAAAGAAGTTCTTAATTATTATAGTCTTTATTAAATTTATTAATAATTAATCCTTAATTATTAAAGTCTTTCATATGGGACTGTGTGAGGAGACTGAGAAGAGTAGAAGTAGGGGAAACTGTGGTTGAGATGTTTGTAGAAAAATAAATAAATAAATAAATAAATAAATAAATAAATAAATAAATAAATAAATGGGATTCCAGTGAAACAAATAGCCTGTAGTAAATCTGTCCTTCAAAATACAAAATGTGAGATAGACAAGGAATGTCCAAATTTTCAGGACAAAGTAGTACATGCCAACCTACATTGGTGGGTTTGTCTCCACAGTTAAACATAAATCTAATTTCATGAATGGCAACATAGCTTCTTCCTATGTAGTACTGACTCCACCATGCCTAGGAACAGAATAAACATACAAATGCCTATGGGAAAGCTATCATAGGAAAACTGTACTTAAAAGGTCCACTGTTGGTAAGGACAACATCCCATTCTTAACTGAAGAGCTATTGGCATTTGATAGCTTCTGGGATAGGAAGAATAAGTTTTATTTAAGGATGTGATCCCTGATATGTCAGTCACATTTCAGTGCATACAATAAAGAGTATTTGTGAAATAGAAATTGGACATCACAGATTCAAGAAAAGAGATAGAACAAAACATTGAATGGGTCGGGTGGATCTTGGATGACTTGGGGCAGAGAACAGTAACGATCAAAACATACTGCATGAACTTTTCAAAGAATAGAAATACTGTTTGTTTGTTTTTAAATCTTATATATGGAGTTGCTCATGGTCTCCTGATTTGTATTGTCTGGATCTGAGCTTGCTCTGCCCTCCTGAGAAGACTGAGAAGGACACCAATTGTATCCTGTTTCCCCCAGGTCTGAGTGTGCCCTAAGAATAACCAGCTTAGAAGCCCACTCTACTGATCCATTCCCAGTCTGGTCATCCTGGGGCACAACCAGCAGAGGTGACTTGTGCATGGTCCCCTTACTTCTATTATCAGGCTCTTTGATCTCAATGCCTTTCCAAGGTGTCCTGATGGCAGCAGGATCAACCAGCCAACTTCAGGGGAAAACAGAGGACAGCAAAAGAACATAATTAACAAGAGCTAGTGCAATATGGTATCACCAAAGCCAGCTATTCTATTATAGCGAACACTAGATATTCTAATATAACTAATCCTCAAGAGGATAACCTTAAACCCAATCTTATAAAGATGATGGAGGGCTTTAATAAGGAAATTAATACATTTCTTAAATACTGGAAAATACAATAATACAGGTAACGTATATGAATAAAACAGTCCAAGAATTTAAAATGGAAATAAAAGCAATAAAAAAAACACAAGTAGAGGTAATACTGGAGATAATAAAACCTAGGAAAAAGAACAAGAACCACAGATACAAGCATCACCAATAGAGTACAAGTGATAGAAGAAAGATTATCAGGCAGGGAAGGTTTCATTGAGGAAATTGACACATAGATCAAAGAAAGTTCAAAATATAATAAGTTGATAGCACAAAACATCCAAGAAATTTGGGACTCTTTGAATATGCACAATCAAAGAATAATAAGAATAGAAAAAGGAGAAGATTCCAAGCGGAAAGGCCCAGAAAATATCATCAACAAAGTCAGAAAAAAGTTCCCCAAATTAAAGAAAGACATACCTATGTATGTTCAAGAAGCTTACAGGTCATCAAATATATTGGACCAGAAAAGAAAATCATCCCACAACATAATGCTCAAAACATATATTAAAGTAGCAAGGGAAAAGGCCAATAACATATAAATGCATACCTATCACATTTATACCCAGATTCTCAATTGAGACTCTAAAAGCTAGAAGGGCATAAACAGATGTCTTGCAGACTCTAAGAGATCACAGATGTCAGTCCAGACAACTATACGAACAAACCAAATAACCCAACTAAAAAGTGGGGCACAGGGATAAACAGAATTTTCAACAGAGGAACATCTAATGCCTGAAAAACACTTATGAATCAGTTTGTGAGAATTTTATGGTTTATTTTTGCACTGATATTCAAAAGTGAAATGAGTCTGAAGTTCTCTTTCTTTGTGGGATCTTTTCTGGTTTAGGTATCAGACTAACTGTGGTTTCTTAGAATGAATTAGGTTGTGCTCATTTTACTTCTACTTTGTGAAGTAGTTTGAGAGGTATTGATATTAGCTCTTCTTTGAACATCTTGTAGTATTCTGCACTAAACCCATATGACCCTGGGCTGGTTTTTGTTGGGAAGTTGTAATGACTGCTATTTCCTTAAGGTTTATAGGACTGGTGAGATACTTTACCTGATCTTGATTTAATTTTGGTAAATGGTATCTGTTTAGAAAATCATCCATTTTTAAACAGATTTTCCAGTTTTGTCAATAGGGTTTTGTTGTGTTTTTTCTTTCTTTCTTTCTTTCTTTCTTTCTTTCTTTCTTTCTTTCTTTCTTTCTTTCTTTCTTTCTTTCTTTTTAATTTTTGATACTTTATTTACATTTCCAATGTTTTCCCCTTTCTAGGTCGCCTCTTTGGAAACCACCTATCCCCTCCCCCTGCCTCACCTCTATGAGGGAATTCCACCTCCCACTCACCTGCCTGCCCACTCTCATATTCCCACCTTGACATTCCACTTTAGTGGGGACTCTCCTCCCCCGATAGCCAATAAGGCCGTCCTCTGCCACATATGTGGTCTGAACCATGGGTCCCTCGATGTGTATTCTTTGGTTGGTGGTCCAGCCTCCAGGAGGACTGGGGTGGGAGTCACGTCAGTTGACACTATTGCTGCCTTCATGGGGCTGCAGACTCCCTCAGCTCCTTCAGTCCCTTCTCCAACTCCTCCATCTGGGACTTCACTCTCAGTACAGCGGTTACTGTAATGGAATAGAATTGAAGACCCAGATTCTTTGAATAGTTCTTTTTGTTTCTACTTGGTTGATTTCAACCCTGAGTTTGATTATTTCCTGCCTTCTACTCCTCTTGGGTGTATTATCTTCTTTTTGTTCTAGAGCTTCCAGGTGTGCTGTTAAGTTGCTAGTGTATGCTCTCTCCAGTTTCTTTTTGGAGGCCCTCAAAGCTATGAGTATTCCTCTTACTACTGCTTTCATTGTGTCCCATAAGTTTGGGTATGTTGTACTTTCATTTTCATTAAATTATAGGAAATCTTAATGTCTTCCTTTATTTCTTCCTTGACCGAGTTATCATAGAGTAGAGCATTATTCAGCTTCCATGTATATGTGGGCTTTCTGTTGTTATTGTTGCCACTGAAGACCAGCCTTAATCCGTAGAGATCTGATAGGAGGCATGGGATTATTTCAATCTTCTTGTATCTGTTGAGGTTTGTTTTGTGACCTATTATATGGTCAATTTTGGAGAAGGTACCATGAAGTACTGAGAAGAAGGTATATCCTTTTGATTTAGGATGAAATGTTCTATAGATATCTGTTTAATCCATTTGGGCCATAACATTTGTTAATTTCACTGTGTCTCTGTTTAGTTTGTGTTTTCAAGATCTGTCCAATAATGATAATGGGGTGTTGAAGCTGGCTACTATTATTGTGTGAGGCACAATGTGGGCTTTGAGCTTTAGTAAAGTTTCTTTTATGAATGTGGGCGCCCTTGCATTTGGAGCATAGATGTTCAGGATTGAGAGTTCTTCTTGGTAGATTTTTTCTTTGATGAGTATGAAGTGTCCTTCCTTATCTTTTTTGATGACTTTTGGGGAAAGTCGATTTTATCCGATATTAGAATGGCTACTCCAGCCTGTTTCTAGGGACCATTTGCCTGCAAAGTTTTTTTCCAGCCCTTTACTCTGAGGTAGTGTTTGACTTTATCCCGGAGATGTGTTTCTTGAATGCAGCAAGATGCTGGGTCCTCTTTATGAATCCAGTCTATCAGTCTATGTCTTTTTATTGGGGAATTGAATCCATTGATGTTAAGAGATATTCAGGAATAGTGATTGTTGGTTCCTGTTATTCTTGATGTTACTTTTACTTTTATGTGGCTATCTTCTTTTGAGTTTGTTGAAAGATTACTTTCTTGCTTTTTCTAAGGTGTAGTTTCCCTCTTGGAGTTGATGTTTACCCTCCATTATTCTTTGTAGGCTGGGTTTGTGGAAACATATTGTTTAAATTTGGTTTTGTCATGGAATATTTTGGTTTCACCATCTATGGTGATTGAGAGTTTTGCTGGGTATAGCAGCCTGGGTTGGCAGTTGTGTTCTCTTAGGGTCTGTATATGAGTTCTGCCCAGGATCTTCTAGCTTTCATAGTCTCTGGTGAGAAGTCAGGTGTAATTCTGATAGGTCTGCCTTTATATGTTACTTGACCTTTTTCCCTTACTGCTTTTAATATTCTTTCCTTGTTTTGTGTATTTGGTGTTTTCACTATAATGTGACGGGATGAATTTCTTTTCTGGTCTAATCTGTTTGGAGTTCTGTGAGCTTCTTGTATATTTATGTTCATTTCTTTCTTTAGGTTAGGGAAATTTTCTTCTATAATTTTGTTGAAGATATTTACTGGTCCTTTAAATTGGGAATCTTTACTCTCTTCTATGCCTATTATCTTTAGGTTCTGTCTTCCCATTGTGTCCTGGATTTCATGGATGTTTTGAGTTAGAAGCTTTTTGCATTTTGCATTTT
>JAPYYD010003357.1:0-14241 GCA_028551405.1 Uromys caudimaculatus
ACAAGTACAACTAAATAACAGAAATCAACAATAGTTGGTCACTGATATCACTCAGCATCAATGGTTTCAATTCCCCAATAAAAAGACAGAGAGTACCAGAGTAGATGTAAAAATACCATCCATCTTTCTGCTGCATCTGAGAAACATACCTTAACATCAAGAATATACATCACCTCAGGGTAAAGGTTTAGACAAAGATGTTTTAAGAAAAGGGACTTAAGAAGCAAGCTGGTGTACCCATTTTAATATCTTACAAAATAGATTTCAAACCAAAACTAATCCAAAGAGATTTGGATCAAGTAGGCTTCATCCCAGAGATAGATTGACATTTCAACATATAAAAATCTATCACATACGTCCACCATGTAAAAAAAAAAAATGAAAGAAAAACAACCACATGATAATCTTATTAGATGCTGAAAAAGCCTTTTCAAAACCCCACAACTCTTCATCTGAAAAGTCTTGGAGATATTTGGAATACAAGGGACATACCTAATCATAATAAAGGCAACTTTAAGCTGGCATAAATTGAAGAGAGAGAAATTTAACTCAGTTCAATTAAAATCACTAACAAGACAAGGTAGTCTACTACATATCTATTCAATATGCTACTTGAAGTTCTTGGTAGAACAATAAGACTACCCAAGAGGATTGTGGGGCAGGGCACCATAAGAGGAAGCTTGGTATGGTTGAGCTTAGTTGGAAGCCCCGGGACCCAAAGGGATGGTAGGAACTTCACCAGCTCAAGACACAGGCCCCTGTCACATAGAGAGAGTTGTGACCAACAGTCATGTAGTGGCAGTGCTCCCAAACTACTCCACACATAAATGAGGCATACCTAACATCTCAGAACAAGCCAATAGCAAGCACCTGCTGTCAAATCCCAACCTACCCCCAAACTGTATATAAGATCCTATCCAGAAGGAATAAAAGTGTGTGAGAATTACTCCATTGCCTGAGAGCATCTGTTGTATAAGAGCTGTCACACTTCCTGGGAAGAGAATACTCTCAACATTGGTGGGCAGCTGGGGCAGCAGGAGAAGCACCAGAAAGAGCAGCAGAAGGAGACAGTGGTGGGTTGCACTTCCTCTTCATTGGTAGCACCCTTTCCCCTCCACTTGAATGCTCCTGATGCTGGGTCAGGCCAGAGACCTCCACTGATAGTCTCAGGTACATAGACCAACAGTTGGTGACCATGTGGGGTACAACAGCAAACACATTGCAACTGATGCCATGGATGGTGACAAGCAACTCATCCTTTCCTGCTGTGCTTTCAGTCACAGCCATCCAGCGGATTTGTACAAAATGAATGGGCACCTGAAACCTTCTGGCCAGAGATACTCCCTGGTGTTGGCTGAAGGTCCCTCTAGCCCCTGTCTAGCTCCCAACAGCCCAAACTGGGCATTGGGAAAGACTCTCCAACTTCTCTTTAAAACAAAAACAAAAAACCTGGTAATACAGCAGCCACGTAAAAGCCACAGAGTAGCTGACAGTTCTTATATCTGCAGGAAGGCTTAGCATTTTGGACCTCTCTGGAATTCTCTGAAGTCTATAGGCCAAGGGAACATTTCCATTGGACATGACATTTCTCCTCTTTTCTGTCATGGGCAACTCATCACCGCATAAAAGTGTTTCCCCCAGGTCAGGGAGATATGTACCCTATTAAATCTCATAGAATAAAAATGGCTAAAAAAAATTGAGCCTACTTCTTTTGGAAGGAAGTCTTTTAGATTGTGTCAGACATGGCCAAATATGTACAGCCCTGACTCATGGGCCCGAGTAGCTTCTCTCATCAGAAGCAGAGACACCCAAAAAGGAAAATTTCCTCCCCTGACTTTTTTGCCGATCTTAGCTGCAATTCAGCAATGCATAAGGTCTTATAAATAGGAAAGGCTGATAACAACACAGCCCATGAGCCCCCTCAGTCAGATGAGCCAAAAGCTCAAGGTCCTAAAGACCACCCTCTGTCAGATTTCACAGCCCTTATCCAACTAATAAGGGAAATACAATCAATGTACCCACCCCTGCCTCCTTATACCTCAGAGAAAACAGTAAATAAACCATCTGGTACTCCAGCTCCTCCTTCCCTCACCCAAGGACAGGGGTTCATTAGTAAAACAAATGAGCTTCCCCCTCCTTCCCCCACCCAAGTTGAGAGAGATAACTCTCCTCCCCCTCCCTCAGCCACAAAAACCAAAGACCTACAAAAAGGTTAGATAAAAACTGCCAAAGTACAGAGTCCCCTACCCCCAATCATCTACCATGTAACAACTTTGTAATTTTCCTGAATCCCTTGCAGCAACAAAACTCATCTCCCATGCTAGTCAGGACTCCATAGGGAACTAGAATCTCAAAACACTAGAGCATTCCCTGTTCACATAAACCCCAATGGAACTAAACCACTCAACTGGTACCCATTCTAAGCCTCAGACTTAATAGAACTCAGGCAGGCAGTAAAGGAAGATGGCATCCATGCACACTGGATAAAATCTCTCCTACAGAACCATATTGCCAACCTAAACACACCCCAAGATTGGAGAGATATTTCCTCCTCCTCCCTGCATAGCCTGATGTTTTTGGAGTGGGAGGACCTATTTTAAGATGAATGTAGTCAAAAGGTCAGACAAAATCAGGACTGAGGCAACACCCCATGGAGTTCTGATGAACTCTTCGGCCAGGAAGACTTTTCCTCTGGAGCACAGCAAGCAACACAGCCAGTAGGGTACTATGCACAGGTCTGCCTCTGTGCAACCTGGGCTTGTGACAGGCTTATCCTGCCCTCATGTTCAAAAGTCCCTGACTTCTCCCTGCCCTCTCTTCCACAAAAGCCAGGAGAACCCTTGTCTGATTTTATTCTCAGAACTAGAACAAGCCTAGAAAGAAAAATCCCCAACCCCACAGCTAGAGATCTCCTTCTTAAAACCACTGTATGGGTAGGCATGACTTCTGAATCCAGACTAGACTGCCAGGGGTTCCAATAGATGGATTATGGCAACCCAAGATATAGGCAGGAACCACATCACACCAGATTATATCTGTGGCTCAGGCACTTGTGGCAGCAGTAAAAGCAGAAGGAATCTGCTTGAAATGTAGAGAGACAGGACATTGGAGAGATAAATGCCCACAGAACTCCCTTACCATAACAGATGCCAATTCCCCTAAGAAAATTTGTCCTGTTGCAGAAAAGGTTTCCATTGCAAATATATTGTACCTCCATATATAATGAGAACAGTAGGCCACTGCACCCTTTAAACTTCAGAAGAGTCAGCCCTTAGCCCCAACATTAAAAGGGACCATAACTCCAATAGAAGCCTTATGGGTGTCCAGCATCTGAGAAGGCTCCCACCCAAAATTAACCATTAAAATAAATAATAAAGCCTTCCAGTTTGCACCTGTGCCAGGTGCCGGGCCTCTGATCTGGATGCTAACCCACTCCAGCTCAACTTTTCAGGTATTCTGACACATCCAGGATCACAGGTGAGACCCCAAAGCCTACCCCAATGCCTGGTGTAACCTGGGACCTCAGGAGTCAGATACACCTCCCAGCCAGAGACCGGTGCTCCTTCAGGTTTGCACATATGCCAGGAGCAGAGCATCTTATCTGGATCCCCACACAATCAGTCCACACCACAGTTGCATCTCAAACCCCCGGGGTTCTGACACATCCAGGATCACAAGATCACAGGCTCACAGGAGGGACAGGCTCCAGTCAGAGACATCAAGGCCACTTAACACCAGAGATAATCAGATGGTAAGAGAAAAGTTCAAGAACATAAACAACAGAAACCAATACTACTTGGCAACATCAGAACCCAGTTCTCTCAACACAGCAAGCCAGGGATACCCCAACACACCTCCAAAGCAAGATTCAGATCTAAATTCACATCTCATAAAGGTGATCCATGATTTAAGAAGGACATAAATAACTCCCTTAAAGAAATACAATAGAACACAGGTAAACAAGTAGAAGCCCTTACAGAGGAAAGAAATAAATATCTGAAAAAAATACAGGAAAAGACAATCAAATATGTGGAGGAATTGAACAAAACTGTCCAGAATCTCAAAATGGAAATAGAAACAATAAAGAAAACACAAAAGGAGACAACCTTGGGGATGGAAAATCTAGGAAGGAGATCAGGACTCATAGATACAAGCATCACCAACAGAATACAAGAGATAGAAGAGAGAATCTCAGGTGCAGAAGATACCATTGAAAACATTGACACAACAGTCAAAGAAAATGCAAAAAGCAAAAAGTTCCTACCCAAAACATCCAGGAAATCCAGGACACAATGAGAAGACCAAAACTAAAAATAATAGGTATAGAAGAGAGTGAAGATTCCCATCTCAAAGGGACAGCAAACATCTTCAACAAAATTATAGAAGAAAACTTCCTTAACCTAAAGAAAGAGACGACCTTAAACTTACAAGAAGCCCACAGAACATAAAACCAATGGGATCAGAAAGAAAAGAAATTCCTCCTGTCACATAATAATCGAAACACCAAATGCACAGAACAAAGAAAGAATATTGAAAGTGGTAAGGGGAAAAGGTCAAGTAACATATAAAGGCAGACCTAGCAGAATTACACCAGACTTCTCAACAGAAACTCTAAAAACCAGGAGATCTTGGGAAGATGTCATACAGACCCTAAGAGAACAAAAATGCCAGCCCGGGATACTATGCCTAGCAAAACTCTCAATTAGCATACATGGAGAAACCACGGTTTTCCAAGGCAAAAACCAAATTTAAACAAAATCTTTCCACTAATCCCAGTCTACAGAGGATAATAGAAGGAAAAGTCCAACAAAAGGAGAAAAATTACACCCAAGGAAAAGAAGAAATTAATCTTTTCACAATGAACCCAAAAGAAGAGAAACACACAAGCATAATTCTATCACTAACAACAAAAGTAATAGAAAGCAGCAATCATTGGTCCCTAATATCTCTCAACATCAATGGACCCAATTCCCCAATTAAATTACATACACTAACAAACTGGATATGTATACAGGACCCAGCATTTTGTGGCTGACAGGAAACATACCTCAGTGACAAAGCCAGACACTACTTCAAATTAAAAGGTTGGGGGAAAAAATACAAGCAAATGGTCCCAAGAAACAAGCTGGAGTAGCCATTCAAATATCCAATACAATAGACATTCAACCAAAAGTTTTCAAATAAAGACAAGGAAGGACACGTCATATTCATCAAAGGAAAACTCCACCAAGATGAACTCTCATTCTGAACATCTATGCTCCAAATGCAAGTGTACCGACATTTGAAGAAGAAATCTTACTGAAGCTCAAAGCACAAATTGGACCTTCCACAATGATAGTAGGAGATTTCAGCATCCTACCCTCACCAATGGACAGATCATAGAAAAAGAACCTAAACAAAGACACAGTGAAACTCAAAGAAATTATGGACCAAATGGGTTTAACAGATATCTACAGAACATTTCACACTAAAACAAAAGAATATGCCTTCTTCTCAGCACCTCATGGTAACTTCTCAAAAATTCGAACATATATACAGACACAAAACAAACCTCAGCAAATACAAGAGCATTGAGTTCATCCCACATATTCTATTGGATCATCAGGGATTAAGGCTGTTCTTCAATAACAACAAAACCAACAGAATGCCCACATACATGTGGAAACTGAACAGCTATCTACTCAATGATAACTTGGTCAGGAAAGAAATACAGAAATTAAAGACTTTTTTTAATTTAATGAAAATGATATTGAAACTAATGGGACACAGTGAAAGCAGTGCTAAGAGGAAAACACATAGCCTTTAGTGTCTCCATAAAGATTTTGGAGAGATCATACTCTAGCAGCTTAACAGCCCATCTGAAAGCTCTGGAACAAAAAGAAGCAAATACACCCAAGAGTATTAGACTGTGGGAAATAATCAAAATAGTCTCAAGGCTGAAATCAACCCAGTAGAAACAAAGAGAATTATAGCCCTGGGGCTTTTTATATTCTAATTCTGCCCTCCTGTGAGGGGCTTCAGACAAGGAGTGAGTTACACCTGTGACTTCTTGTGAACCAATCCCCTAGTGAATAAAAGGGCCAATCGCTGGGTGCATGGGGGGACTTCCAGGTTGGAGAGAGGAAGAGAGGGAGCAGGAGAGAGAGAGGTCCTTTTGGAACGAAGACAGCATATAGGTAAGACATAGCTACTAGAGTCTCCTGGTATGGCGGATCTGCAAGGATTCTCCACCAGAGGAATCAGACTTTGATAAGGCTTACAAGATTAGGCTTTAGTTGTGCCCAGAGATTGAGTTACCATTGTTTCTGAACTAAGTTTGTGTTGCATTTTCCTTCACACAGCGGCTCATCTGGGTTCCAGAGATAAAGGTACAGCAGCAAAGTGTGGGTTTGCCTGATGTGCACCATAGAGGCCATGGGGGTACTGAAGCTTGGGGCTGGCATGGTAACAACACACCAGTAGGAACCTAGCGAGCTGGGTGGAAAGATCATGGAGCTCCATGAGATGAAAGTAGGTCAGCCATTGCCTGCCTGTGCATGGCTGGCCAGCCCTCCGGGGATGAGAGAACCAGGGAATAGCGTGGGAACATGTTATATATTCCTTCTTTTTTAATATTTCCAGCAAGAAGAATCAACAGAAAGATACAAGGTACCAAAGTTAAATCAGCATCAGATACACTAGCTAAACAGTCCCATAACCCCTAAGGAAATAGAAGCAGTCAATGGATGTCTCCCAACCAAAAAAGCGCAGGACCAGATGATTTTAGTGCAGAAGTCTATCAGATTTTCAAAGAAGACCTAATACCAATACTTTTCTAACTATGCCACAAAATAGAAACAGAAGGAACACTACTTAATTTGTTCTATGAGTCAACAGTTATACTGATACCTAAACCACATAAGGACCCAAGAAAGATAGAGAACTTCAGACCAATTTCCGTTATGAATATAAATGCAAAGATACTCAATAAAATCCTTGCAAACCGAATCCAAAAACACATCAAAACAATCATTCACCATGATCAAGTAGGCTTCATCCCAGGAATGTAGGCATTGTTCAATATATAGAAATCCATCAATTTAATCCACTGTCTAAATGAACTCAAAGAAAAATCTTATGATCATCTCATTAGATGCTGAAAATTCTTTGACAAAATGCAACACCCCTTCCTGTTAAAAGTATTTGAGAGCTCAAGAATTCAAGGTCCATATCTAAATATATTAAATGCAACATACAGCAAATCAATAGTCAACAACAAACTAAAGGGAGAGAAACTCAAAGCAATCCCATTAAAATTGGGGACAAGACAAGGCTGCCCACTCACTCCCTATCTATTCAATATAGTCCTCCAAGTTCTAGCCAGAGCAATTTGACAACAAAAGGAGATCAAAGAGATACAAATTGGGTAGGAGGAACTCAAGACATCACTATTTGCAGATGATATGATAGTATTTATAAACAACCCCAAAAATTCTACTAGAAAGCTCCTAGAGCTGATAAACAACTTGATTGAGCAAAGTGGCTGGATATAAAACTACCTCTAACAAATCAGTAGTCTTCCTTTACTCAAAGGAAGATAAATAGACTGAGAAAGAAATCAGGGAGGAAAAACACCCTTCACAATAGTCACAAATACTATAAAATATGTTGGTGTGACTCTAACCAAGCAAATAAAAGATCTGTATGACAAGAACTTCAAGTCGCTCAAGAAACAAATCAAAGAAGACATCAGAAGATGGAAAGTTCTCCCATGCTCATGGTTTGGCAGGATTACTATAGTAAAAATGTCCATCTTACCAAAAGCAATCTACAAATTCAATGCAATCCCCATCAAAATTTCCACTGAAGAAAGAGCAATTCTCAAATTCATTTGGAATAACAAAAAGCCCAGGATACTGAAAAGTATGCTCAACAATAAAAGAACTTCTATGAGAATCATCATCCCTGTCCTCAAGCTGTATTATAGAGCAATAGTGATAAAAACTGCATGATATTGGTACAGAGATAGGCAGGTAGATCAATGGAATAGAATTGAATATCCAGAAATGAACCCACACACCTATGGAACCTTGATCTTTAAATAAGAAGCTAAAATAATCCAGAGGAAAATAGACAGCATTTTCAATAAATGGTGCTGGTTCAACTGGAGGTTAGCATGTACAAGAATGAAAATCAATCCATTCCTATCTCCTTGTACAAAGTTCAAGTCCAAGTGGATCAAGGACCTCCACATAAAACCACATATGCTGAATCTAATAGAAGAGAAAGTGGGTAAGTTCCTCAAACACATGAGCAGAGGGGAAATTTTCCTGAACAGAACACCAATGGCTTATGTTCTAAGATCAAGAATGGACAAATGGGACCTCATAAAGTTGAAAAGCTTTTGTAAGGCAAAGGACACTGTAAATAGGACAAAATGGCAACCCACAGATTGGGAAAAGATCTTTACCAAACCTACATCTGATGGAGAGATAACATCCAAAATATAGAAAGAAGTCAAGAAGTTAGACTCCAGAGAACCAAATAAACCTATTAACAATGGAATACAGAGATAAACAGAGACTTCTCAACTGAGGAATCTCCAGTGGCTGAGAAGCACTTTGGGAAATGCAAATCAAAACAACACTGAGATTCTACCTCACACCAGTCAGAATGACTAAGATCAAAAACTCAGGTGACAGTAGATGCTGGAGACGAGGAGGTAGGGAAAGAGGAACACTCCTCCATTGTGGGTAAGATTGCAAGCTGGTAAAATCACTTTGGAAATCAATCTGGCAGTTCCTTGGAACATTGGAAATAGTTCTACCTGAAGAACCGGCTATACCACTACTGGGCATATACCCAAAGGATGCTCCAAAATATAACAAAGACACATGCTCCACTATGTTCACAGCAGCCTTATTTATAATAGCCAGAACCTGGAGACAACCCAGATGTCCCTCAACAGAAGAATGGATACAGAAATTGTGGTACATTTACACAATGGAGTACTACTCAGCTATTAAAAACAATGACTTCGTGAAATTCTTAGGCAAATTGTTGGAACTAGAAAATATCATCCTGAGTGAGGTAACCCAAACACAAAGAACACACAAGGTATGTACTCACAGGTAAGTGGATATTAGCCCAAAATCTCACAATGCCCATGATACAACCCACAGATCATATGGAGCTTAGGAGGAAGGAAGACCAGGGGGTGCATGCTTCAGTCCTGCACTCATGGTGGAGCAGGATGATCATGGGAGGTGGAGGGGGTAGGTGACCTGGGAGGAAGAGAGGAGGGGGAGGAAATAAGGGAGCAGTATCAGGTACTGGGGGGGGGGGACAGGAGAGAGGTACAGAGAATCAGGGAATCGAATAAAAATATGTAGCAAGGAGGGACCAGGAACTGGGGATAGCCACTGGAGGGTCCCAGATGCCAGGGAAATGAGAGGCTCCCAGGACCCAATGGGGATGACTTTAGCCAAAATGTGCAGAGAAGGGGAGATAGAACCTGTAGAGTCCACCTCAAGTAGGTAGGCACATCCCCCAGTCAAGGGATGGGGCCACACACCCTGCTCAAAGTTTTTAACCTAGTAATGTTCCTGTCCAAAGGAAAGAAAGGGACAAAAAATGGAGCAGAGACTGAAGGAAAAGCCATACGGGGACTGCCCCACCTGGAGATCCATCCTCTTTGCAGACAAGAAACCCAAAACCGTTGCCTTTGCCAAGAGGAGCTTGCTGACAGTAGCCTGGTGTGACTGTTCTGTGGGAGGTTTGTCTGGCACCTCACCAAGGCAGATGTAGATGCTTGGAGCCATCCCTCAAAATGAGCTCAGGGACCCCCGTGGGGGAGCTGACAGAAGGACTGAAGGAGCAGAGGGGGATTACAACCCCATAGGAAGAACAACATTGGCTGGCCAGAATACTCAGTGCTCCCAGGAACTTGGACCACCAACCAATCAGTGTAGAAGAAGGGACCCATGGCTCCAGATACATATGTAGCAGACGAAGGCCTTGTCTGATATCAAGGGGAGGGGAGGCCTTTGGTCCTGTGGAGGTTTGATGCCCCAGCATAGGGGGATGCTGGTGCAGTGGGGCAAGAGAGGGTGTGTGGGTGGGGGAGCACCCTCATAGTGGCAAAGGGGAGGAAAGAGAGGGCAGATGTGGTATAGGGGGTGTAAATGGGTAACCAGGAAGTGGAATATCACTTGGTAGCCAACAATCTTCTAGGAAGAGGTACCTTACAACCCCTAGAAGTAATGATTACCACCCAATCAGAAAAAGACTACATCAAGATAGAGGACATTACCTATAAAGAAAGTTATGCCCAAGAAGGAGACTTTAAAAACCCTCCTCAAAGCCATCACCAATTCTAGAGACTACTGTTAGATTTGATACTCCCAGCCTTGATTGGCTCTCCAATGAAGACATCTGGGTCCCACAGTGGCCTCTGTCAAGGGAGAAGCTTAGAGCCCTCACACAGCTGATAGAAGAACAGCTTCTACTACAACACATCCACCCTTCCCACAGGCCATGGAACTCCTCTGTGTTCGCTATAAAAAAAAAAAGAGCTCAGTGTAATGGAGATTATTACAAGATTTGAGGGCAATTAAGAAAATCTTGTGAGTCTGGGGCTCTCCCTAAAGGGGGCTATGCCATGTCTCAGCCAATGTCTCCATATTATCAATAGACATAAAAAACTGGTTTATTCCATGTCTCTCCACCCACCAGACTGTGAATACTTTGCATTCTCAGTGCCCCCCATTAACAACTCTGGCCCAGCTTCATGATATGAATGGACTCTTTTCCCACAGGAAATGGCCAATAGTCCAACCATTTGTCAGGATACTGTAGATACTGCATTAAAACCTTATTTAGATAAAGGACCCAATATATACCACTATATGGATGATATCTTAATATGGGGAGACTCTTGCACCTCCCCCTCCTGATATAAAGACCAGCCAATACCTTACCTGCCCTAGGATTCAAAATAGCCCCTCACAAAATCCAACTTATTCTGCCCATTGAATGCTTAGGGATAGAGATCTGACTTACCTCAATACACCCCTCAAACCCACCCTTTCCTTCCCTCAAAAATTAACTCTTGACTCCCTCAGAGATTTTTCAGTAACCTTAATTGGCTTTGACCCTGGATCCCCTTTCCACAAGCACCCTTAACCTCTCTTCAACCTCCTAAAAGGAGATAAAAGGTCCTCTTCCCCAAGAACTCTGTCTCCTGAAGCAATCCACGCTCTAAATTCTATCAGTACAATCCTAAAATATATGGCTCTTGCTAGGTATGACCCAATAATACCCATACAGCTACTTATCTTTAATTCCTTCCCTACACTTGTGGGAGCCCTTTACCAACCTCAGGGAGTACAGGATTGGCTTCACACCCTGAAGGGTGGTGCACCCTGAATTTTAAATGATTTAGATGCACTCACTAGTATGATGGAAAATGGCTGGGACAGAGCTCTACAAACCCTAAGAAAAGCAACTGGCATTCTTGCCATCCTTCTCTCCCTCTCTAACATTCAATGGACAATCAAAAATCACTCCTGCTTTGCTATTAGATTAATAGGATTCCCAGCACAAGTTGACAACCATTATCTTGACCAAAAATGGGCCTCTGCTCTCCCTCTGTAGTGATGGATGCCCCCCAAACTATTTTTTTAAAAAAGCTCATAGTTGGAGCATTCTCAATATTTAATGATGGGGAAAGAGGGTAGCCGAAGCAGTAATATACCACTCTCCTGAGGATGAACCCCCTTCTCTGATTCAGAGAGTTGCTTCATACTCCCCCGAAAATTATATGTTATCTAGCTAGCTCTAAAAGAAGTCAAGGTCCCCTTAACATCTTTTCAGACACTGTATATATACTGTGAATTTTCTCCCCTGGCTGTCAAGATCCTTTGTCAAACTAGATGCCACCCACTTTCCCCTCTACTCATACAGGTCTTCACACCCCTAAAGGATAGAGGCTCCCCCATCTATCCAGCATATCAGATCTTACAGTCCCCTTCGAGGTATGAAATCTGAGGGAAAATCACTTGCTGACCAAACCACCTCAACACGAACATTCATAGCCTCCAGTGAACAAGCAGACTAATTACATTCATATACACACACAAATATAAAGGGGCTTCATGCTGCATTCCTCACATCCCCTTTGCTCAACTCCAAAGGATAATAAAAACATTCTCCTCTTGTGCATCCCTCATTACCACCCCAGATTTACAAACAATTGGCAGAAATCCCTAAGGTCTAAAATCCAATGCCTTATAGAAAATTGATGTCACCCATATTCCCCAATTCAGTAGACAGAAAGATATTTTGTTACCATACATACATACATACATACTCACATTTTATATGGGCTACAACCCAAACAAGTGAAAACTCAAAAAGATTAATTCACCATATGCTCTCCACCATTGCCAATATGGGCATTCCTCAGCAGATAAAAACTGATAATATCCCTGCTTTCATGACCTCTCAATTCTAAATCTTCGGCACACATTGGTAAATTGCTCACCATTCAGAGATTCCCCACAACCCTGAGAGCCAAGGAATAATAGAACGAACACATCAAACCCTAAAAGCCCAACATCTAAAACAAAAGACAACTACCTACCCCCTAATGTATAATTAATGATAGCTCTGACTACAGTACACATATTAAACATCTATAAAAACTCCAAAGACCCTCCTAACTCCTTCCATTGGCACACACCAAAATTAACCCTCCCTATCCTAGTACAATGTCATGAGCCTTTGGATAGAATTTGGAAAGAACCAGACCCTCTCCTTACAACCTGGTGAGATTTCCCTTGTGTTTTTCCACAGGACCAACCTTAGCCTATCCAGGTCCCTGCCAGAAATGTCTGACACCACACCACCATCCAAGAAGATGGCCCACCAATCACTGGCAGATCAAGAACAGAGGAGGAGGAGGAGGAGGAGGCAGTGGCAACAAATTAAGCACCATACACAGAGGACCAGGAAGATCTCCTGAAAGGACATCTATGACCTGGTGACTGTTGTGCAGAACATGTGGCATCCACAAGCTACCCTCTCCTCTATCCTTTTGGCTGTTTTTATCATTCTTCATACTAACTCTGCTACTGCCCAGACTATCACTATTCTTCCCAATATATACCACAGGAGATTCTTCACTGGGGAACCTAAAACAGACACAACAAAGTCATAGGAACCCAGGATTGTCCATTTGAAGGATGTCAGTTCAGAATTGAAACCCCGTACACCCAAGAAGAGTAGACAGCAGAAAATAATCAACCTCAGGACTGAAATCAACCAAGTAGAATCAAAAATAACTATACAAAGTATCAACAAAACCAGGAGCTGGTTCTTTGAGAAAATCAACAAGATACAAAAATCCATAGCCAGACTAACCAGAGAGCACAGAGACAGTATCCAAAATAACAAAATCAGAAATGAAAAGGGAGATATGACAACAGAAACTGAGGAAATTAAAAAATAAACATCAGATCATACTACAAAAGCCTATACTCAAAAAACTGGAATATCTGGATGAAATGGAAATTTTTGTAGACAGATTCTAGGTACCAAAGTTAAAACAGGAGCAGATAAACAATCTAAAGAGTCCAATAACCGCTAACAAAATACAAGTAGTTATTAAAGGTCTCCCTACCAAAAATGAAGATCAGGATCAGATGGGTTTAGTGCAGAATTCTATCAGACCTTCAATAAAGACCTAATACCAATACTCTTCAAACTATTCCACAAAATAGAACAGAAGGAAAACTACCCAATTCGCTCTATGAAGCCACAGTTTTGCTCATACCTAAACCACACAAAGACCCAAAAAAGGAAGAGAACTTCAAACCAATTTCCCTAATGAATATTGATGCAAAAATACTCAATACAATTCTCACAAATGGAATCTAAGAGCACATCAAAATAATCATTCATTATGATGACGTAGGTTGCATCTCAGGGATCCAGGGATGGTTCAATATATGGTTATCCATCAGTGTAATCAACTCTATAAACAAAGTCAACAACAACAATAAAAAACCTCACATGATCATTTCATTACTTGCTGAAAAAGCATTTTACAAAATTCAACATTGACTATTTGCAGATGATATGATTGTATATCTAAGTGACCCGAAAAACTCCACCAGAGAACTCCTGCAGCTTATAAACAACTTCAGCAAAGTGGCTGGATATAAAATTAACTCTAACAAATCAGTAGGCTTCCTATACTCA
>JAPYYD010003358.1:0-14241 GCA_028551405.1 Uromys caudimaculatus
GGGTGGTCGGGAGGGGGGTGGGAGGTGGAATTCCCTCCTAGAGGCGGGTTGGGGAGGGGATGGGGGGTATCCAAAAAGGAGACTCAGAAAAGGGGAAACATTGGAGATGTATATAAAGTATCAAAAATAAAAAAGGAGGAAATAAAAAAAAAAAAAAAAGAAAGCCAACTAAGCAAGCCAGAAGAAGCAAACCAGTAAGTAACATCCCTCCATGGCCTCTGCATCAGATCCTGCTTCCTGACCTACTTGAGTTCCAGTCCTGACTTCCTTTAGTGATGACCAGCAATGTGGAAGAGTAAGCTCAATAAACCCTTTCCTCCCTAATTTGCTTCTTGGTCCTGATGCGTGTGCAGGAATAGAAACCCTGACTAAGACAGCAATAATGAGTGCAACCTCATAGCAAACCGAACACAATGCATTACAAATAATCTTAAACATTAAAGCACTTTTGGTCATCAGTTGACTGGAAAATAAACACATACTAAAACTCAGCTGATGGGGCATTTCAACTCTAAAGAGATGAGGACTTTTCCCTAAATAATATTGAAACAACTTGGTAACCATTTCAAATTACATACATGTGATTTTTATTTCTTTTCAAAATGTAGATTTCTTAGATAAAATTCAACCTGTAGCATATTAGGAAAGAGACAAATTGGACAACTTAAAAGTTTTCTTTATGTGGCCAATCTCCTAAATTCCAAAGTGGATTTTGCAGAAATTAGTAAATTATTCTAAAATTTAGAATGGAGTGCAGAAGGTACTGAAACAATTGGGGGCATTTTAAAGAAAGAAGATAAATTGTTGGAACAAGCCTGGCATGATGGAAAGAAGCTCCACCTGTCTGTTCCAGGTGCTGTGGCTCCAGGTGGGACAGGGGACACTCGAGAAATGACTGAGCATCTTCCCACACAGTCCCATGGGCCAGTGGGGGCTGTGGGAAGCCTTTGCATGTCCTGCCCATGGGTGGGGAACGGGGCCATTCTCAGGGAACAAGCAATAGCTGTTTCTGTGGGTTCTCTACCCTGGGGCACCGCAGTCGCTGCAGGGTGCCACAGACGGGCTACCCAGAGCACAGCTGGGGTTCCTGCCGAGACCTGGTTTCAGTGGCTTGGGACACCGTGCTAGCTGCTTAAGCTTGGTTGAATGGATACTGTCTGGGAGCGCTGGGAAGACCTTGGCAAGAGATTAGATGCAGTTTCTTAATCGAGGGCCAATCCCTCGCTTCCCATGGTGGGTCCAGATGAAGAGACAGTCCATAATTCTAAGATGTTTATTTTCATCCTGTGGAGTGGTGTGGATGGAATTGTACCTCTGCCCCTCTGGGAGAGGCGAGGCAGATATAGTAACTGGGAAGGGGCATGGCTAAGCCTCTAGGTGTCTCATTAACATTGGGATGGCTTGGGGCTGTGTGGCCATGCCTCTACCTGAGGAGGGGTGGTATGTGAACACGACTGGAGCCAAAAGCCTCTGGAGAACATTGGCCTAATGTTTTCCAGTCCCTTGCAGATTGTTCCGCTAGGTTGCCCAGATTTTATGCCTATGCTCAACTGGGTGCCAGATTGCCTGTCACAGATCACTGCCCCACAAATGGGGGGGAAAGGAGAGAAGGAGAAAGAACAAAGAAAGAGAGGAGAAAGAAGGAAAAGAAAGGAAGAGGAAGGAAGCAGAAGGAAGGGAGTGATGGAAGGAGAAAGAAAAGAAATACAGAGAAGGACTGAAAGAAGATATATTATCAGGACTTTTTCCACCTGGTTTCAAGACATCATCAACTATAACAATCAAGGGAGCTGTGATATCAGTGTTTAAAAAAGCAAAACAACAACAACAAAAGAACTGATTTATTTTGGTTAATAAGTGTGATAATTGGGTATTTGTACCTTTTCATGTTACATAAAAAAGGAAAAAGAAAGGAAGGAAAGAAGGAAGGAAGGGAGGAAGGAAGGAAAGAGGGAAGGAAGGAAGAGGTGGAACTAAGCCCAGAAATAGGCCTATATGTCTTTGTTCAATGGATTTTTAACAAGGTATATCAATAAGAAAAAGAAAGTCGCCGGGCAGTGGTGGCACACGCCTTTAATCCCAGCACTTGGGAGGCAGAGGCAGGTGGATTCCTGAGTTCGAGGCCAGCCTGGTCTACAGAGTGAGTTCCAGGACAGCCAGGGCTACACAGAGAAACCCTGTCCGAAAAAAAAAAAAAAAAGAAAAGAAAGAAAAAGAAAAAGAAAAAGAAAGACTACATAAGTGATGTTGGATATTTGAAAGGAAAAAATGGAAATCAATTCTGGAACCAGACCATACACAGAAAAGTAGAGAAGACAACCCAACCTTTTAAAATAAAATTCAATGAAGAGATAGAAACATTGAAGAGGGCTCAAGCTGAAATAAAGATGGAATTGAAAAACCTAATAACTCAACTCAAAGGAAAGCCTTGCAAGTAGGAGAGTCAAAAAGAAGACTCAAAGATAAATTAGAGGATATAGATGAAATAAGCAAAGAATGTGAAAAAAGCACAGGAAAGGAGCAAAGAAATATAGATACTGAAGGGAGGGAAGGGGCTTCAAATTACGCAAATAGAAGAATCCTTAATCAATGGCATAGATGAGAGTCAAAGTCATAGAGGAAAACTCCACAATTAAAGAAAGACCCATCCATGCATATAAACAAATCACACACAACACCGAATAGACAACATAAGGAAAGAAAACCACCATAGCATATCATAGTTAAACACTAAGTATACAGAACAAAGAAAGTGTGTTGAAAGCTGCAAGAGAAAAAAAGATCATGAGGGCTAGCTTAGGCTAAGATACCCACTAAAACTATCCACTATATTTGAAAGAGAAAGAAAACCATTATGATATAAACAGCTCAAAAATGTATATCCAACAAGCCAATTGTAAAGAAATTACAGGAAGCAATATTTCAGGTTGAAGACAGGAATGGAATGGCAAAGAGACTATGGAAATAAAAAATGGAGTTCTAATCACTAAAATACAAAGTACTACGCAAGGACATAAGCAACAGCCCCAAAAATCAACAGTAAAATGATTCCAATTCATGCATACATTTCAATGTCTTTAAATACCAATGGCCTTAATTTACCCATTAAAATATAAAGGCTATCTGAATTGATCAAGAAACAAAATCCAGTTTTGTCTACAAGAACCATATAGTGAAGTTAAAGATAGGATGAACAAAAGTACTTGGATCAAAGAAAAGCAGGCACAATTATGATAAACCTGACAAAGTAGACTAAATATAAAACTAATGTTCTCATCAGGGCATCAGTTAACCAAGAAGACATTACTATACTAAACACATATGCACAAAACTCTGGTACACCTAACTAAAAAATGCACTACTATATTTAAAGTTGAAGATTAACATCCAAACATTAATAGTAGGTGAGACTATCTGTCTAAAAGGGAAGATTCTTAAATCTCTGTAGTAATATAAAGCTTCATCAGTAGAGCTTCACTTTACTTGGGCATCTGTTAACTGGTTTATTATTCATGAGGAAGAAAGATTAGCATTTCACTGCTTCTGAATGATTAGAGTAAAAGCTAAAAAGAAAAAATAGAAAAAAATTTGTAAGATGTTTGTTACAGAACATGAACATTTTAATTTTTTATCCTTTAAAAACTGCCTTTTAAAACAATACTGATGGACTTTGAGAAGATATTTTGAACAAATACATAAGACAAATTATGTGGACACAGAATATGAAAAGTACAACTAAAATTTATCCATAAGAAAAAATGACTCAATTTGAAAGATTCAAATTAAAAGAGGTACCTTACAGACATTATTGAACAATCAGTACTTGAAAAACTAGGCATTTACTCAATACCTATACAGATTTAAAGTATAAATTTTGAGCCCTACCCATTGGTTCAAAAGATGAAAACTAATGTACTCATGGAAGTATATTTATTGTAGAACTTGAAAGAAAACTAAGGGGCATCAAATGCCCTGAAAGTCCATCTAGAGAGGAATTGTGAAAGTACAGATGGTGTATAATAAAGTGGGTTTCTTTGTTTGTACTGGAAAAGAGAACCTAGTGCTTCAAGCAGTTTAAGTATTACTTTCCTCTCAAATTTATTTCTAAAGATTAAACTAGAATAATATCTCCTATAATATGGCTCATGGAAAAAGACAAAGTAGAGAATACTGTGTGATAGAGCTGGTTTCTTAGTAATTTTTTCCTAAAAGACATACACACACTGAAGAGACTGCCATGCATATTTATTTCTGATCAAAAATGCATAAGCTGTTAGACATTATTAAAAGATTATCTTTAGGGAAATGGACTGGGTTAAAAAGGAAAATGGTTTTATCATTTCATATCTTTCATTGTGATTTAAATTTTGCCACAAAATGTTTTACTCTCTTTTATATGTCAACAGGAATTATTTCATTTAAAAGACACTGCTTTTTTTTCCTCTCTCCAAGTTTCACATTTTAAAAAATATCACTAAATTTTTAAAGAATCACTGAATTAAATAAATATTAAGTTTTACAATGGAAAGAAAAGATAAGAAAGATAGAGCTACTTGACATTCATCAACAACATTGGTAAGACATCCAGGACTACACTGTTCACTGGCTCCACTTTCAGTCTGATTTCCAATACAACAGGAACTGTTCCCAGGGGACAGTGTTCCAAGCTCCTGTAAATGTGCCTAAGAGAACTACTTTTTTTTTCCTATAAGGACATTTAATTGGGTCTGGCTTACAGTTTGGTTCAGAAGTTCAGTCCATAATCATCAAGGCAGAAACATGCCAGCATCTAGGCAGGCATAGTGCAGGAGGAGCTGAAAGTTCTACATCTTCATATGAAGGCTGCTAGCAGAAGACTGGCCTCCAGGCAGCTAGCATGAGAGTCTTAAAGCCCACACCCACAGTGACACACCTACTCCAACAGGACCATACTTTCTAATAGTGCCACTCCCTGGGCCTAGCATATACAAACCATAACTTTCCACTCCCTGGCCCCATGTACTTATTAAGTTTCTCTTCAGATCATATAAATCTTTCACCTTTTACTAAGAGAACTTCTTAACAGATCCTCTAGTGCTTATTAAGCTAGGTGCTTCAGGAAGATGAGGTAAATGCAAAACTCAAACATTCCATCAATTTTACCCATTGGCATGCCTCCCTCTTTCAAAGGTCAGCATATAGAAAGCAGTAAACATCTTGAGTTCTTTGTATATATTGAATATTAGCCCTCTATCAGATGTAGGAATGGAAAAGGTCTTTTCCCAATCTGTTGGTTGCCGTTTTGTCCTATTGACTGTGTCCTTTGCCTTACAGAAGCTTTGCAATTTTATGAGGTCCCATTTGTTGATTCTTGATCTTAGAGCATAAGCCATTGGTGTTCTGTTCAGGAACTTTCCCCTATGCCCATGTGTTTGGGGCTCTTCCCCACTTTCTCCTCTGTAAGTTTCAGTATATTTGGTTTTATGTGGAGGTCCTTGATCCACCTGGACTTGGGCTTTGTACAAAGAGATAAGAATGAGTTGATTTGCGTTCTTCTACATGCTGACCTCCAGTTGAACCAGCACCATTTGTTGAAAATGCTGTATTTTTTTCCACTGGACAGTTTTAGCTCCTTTGCCAAATATTGAGTGATCATAGGTATGTGGGTTCATTTCTGGGTCTTCAATTCAATTCCATTGATCCTGCCTGTCTCTGCACCAATATGTACAGTTTTTATCGCTATTGCTCTGTAATACAGCTTGACATCAGAGATGGTGATTCCCCTAGAAGTATTTTTAGTGTTGAGAATAGTTTTGCTATCCTGGGTTTTTTGTTATTATAAATGAATTTGCAAATTTTTCTTTCTAACTCCATGAGCTGGAATTTTGATGGGATTGCATTGAATCTGTAGATTGCTTTTGGCAAGATGGCCATTTTTACTACTTAATTCTGCCAATCCTTGAGCATGGGAGATCTTTCCATCTTCTGAGACTCCAGAGAAGCAAATAACCCTATTAAAAAAAGGGGGTACAAAGCTAAACAAAGAATTTTTAACTGAGGAATATTAAATGGTCAAGAAGCACCTAAAGAAATGTTCAACATCCTTAGTCGGCAGGGAAATGCAAATCAAAACAACCCTGAGATTCCACCTCACACCAGTTGGAATGGCTAAGATCAAAAACTCTGGTTGCAACAGATGCTGGAGAGGATGTGGAGAAAGAGGAACACTCCTCCGTTATTGGTGGGATTGCAAGCTGGTACAATCAGGAAATCAGCCTGGTAGTTCCTCAGAAAATTGGACATAGTATTACCTGAGGACCCATCTGTACCACTCCTGGGCATATACCAAAAAGATTCTCCAACATATAACAAGGACACATGTTCATAGTAGCCTTATTTATAATAGCCAGAAAAGCTAGAAAGAACCCAGATGTCCTTCAACAGAGGAATAGATACAGAAAATGTGGTACATTTACACAGTGGAGTACTACTCAGCTATTACAAGCAATGAATTCATGAAATTCTTAGGCAAATGGAAGGAACTAGAAAATATCATCCTGAGTGTGGTAACCCAATCACAAAAGAACACACATGATATGCATTCACTGATAAGTGGATATTAGCCCGAAAGCTCTGAATACCAAAGATACAATTCACAGACCACATGAAGCTCAAGGATAAGGAAGACCAAAGTGTGGGTGCTTCGGTCCTTCTTAGAAAGGGGAACAAAATACCCATAGAAGAAAATACGGAGACAAAGTGTAGAGCAGGGACTGAAGGAAAGGCTCCAGAGACTGCCCCACCTGGGGAGCCATCCAGTATACATTCAACAAACTGAGACACTATTGTGGATGCCAAGAAATGCTTGCTGAAAGGAGCTTGATATAGCTGTCTCCTGAGAGGCCCTGTTAGAGCCTTTCAAATACAGAGGCAGATGCTTGCAGCCAACCATTGGACTGAATGTGTGGTCCACAATGGAGGAGTTAGAGAAAGAACTGAAGGAACTGAAGGGGTTTGCAACCCCATAGGAAGATCAACAATACCAACCAACGAGACACCCCAGAGCTCCTAGGGACTAAGCCACCAACCAAGGAGTACACATGGACGGACCCATGGCCCCAGCCACATATGTAGCAGAGGATGGCCTTGTCAGGCATCAATGGGAGGAGAGGTCCTTGGTCCTATAAAGGCTGTATAGATAGATGCCCCAGTGTAGGAGAATTCGAGGGGAGGGAGGACGGAGTTGATGGATGGGTGGGCGGGTGGGTAGAGGAACACCCTCATAGAAGCAGGGTAAGGGGGGATGGGATAGGGGGCTTTTGGGAGGGGGAAACCAGGAAAGGTGATAGCATTTGAAATGTAAATAAAGAAACTATCCAATAAATTTTTTTAAAAAAGAAAGCAGTAAACAAACAAATAAATAGCCTACTTGGAAGAGATGAGTAGCCTCCAAAAGAAAAATAAAACTTTGCGACTCAGCTTGAGTCCCTGGTGTTAGATAGTATTAGAATCTAGATCAGCCTTACAGAAATATTGTGCCCAATAACCCCTATCATTTTAAGTACATTCACTCCATTCCTTGATTGTGGTGCTGCTGGGTGCTGGAGTGGTCAAGACAGAAAATGGGTGTTAGCAGAATGGGTACTATCAGCTAAGTACTTAATCATTCTTCCATGATAAGTTGTTTTTAAGATATAAAGTGATGCATCATTTTGTACAGTTCTGCACCTATTTATCTTTGCTCTTCTCCATGGAGCTCTTTTGTCAGATTAGCAAGGCATATTCCCTCCAGCCCCGGTACTAATCATTTAAGCAATTCTCTATTGCCCATAAGGCTACACAACTCCTACTTTAGGAAGCTTCTCCATACAAACTCCATGACCAAATGTCAACTTTTTCCATTTAGATACTTTTTTTTTAATACCTTTAACATTACCCCTAAGTAAAAATGAAGTGTGGTCACAGTCCATTCTTAGAAGACACAAGCCAAGGGAAAAAACCTCATATGTATCTCAAGGTTAATATTCAGGTGATTCTGAGAAATTCTCCATAATAAGCTGGGAGTTGAAGAAGATCTACATCCATGTTCATTTAAACCAGTTGTTCTCAGCCTTCCTGATGGTGCAGCCTATACTATCATTCCTTATGTTGTGTTAACCCCCAACCACAGTCATTCCATCGCTACTTTATAACTGTAATGTTGCTACTGTTATGAATAGTAATGCAAATATCTGATATAGAAGATATCTAATATGTGACCTTCCAAAAGGGTCACAACCCACACTGTTGAGAATCATTCATTTAGACCAGAAATCCATGAAATTAACTGTATTTATTTGGCCTCCTTTTCCCTATCCCCCAAACATACTATTTCTCTTTCATGGTTACTGCTGCTGTACCTGTCCAACCTTATATTTGGGAGTCATAAGCCATGCTCTAATCACATAGTCAGGGACTCAATTCAGGGTCTACCAGGTCCTGGGTGTCTGTAGTAAGTACTGTCTGATTTCAGTAGGTTAAACCCTGCTCAAGAGGGCAGTTTGTTACTGCTAAGGTCTCCACTGATAGTCATCAGTGACTTCCTCCAGAATTATGTCTAAACTTTAAGAATCCATCCAATCATTCACCTTTACCAAGATGCTGGGTCCTAATGTATGGCCTAGGGTTCTTGTGTAAACTTTTTCTCTAATTTAGTCTTTTGATTTGTAGCACATAATATAAGACCCTCAAAATCTATTTCCACAAGGCATTTCCACTTTTTAGTGTCACATATGAGCTAACCTTTAATTTCCTTCAGTGTTTAAGCAAATATTTTCCTAAGCAGGAACATCATTTTTCTGCAGTGCTCTGCTGGGTCTCAGTTGGCCTGAAGTCAAACAGGGTAGAGTGATAGGTATAGGTACTGAGGAAAATAAGTTATAAATGTCAGGATTCTTACCCCATAGGTGGTTTCTACAGCCTCCAGACAAGATAGAAAAGGATGTCCTTCTCTATCGAATAAGACCAGATACATGCTATACCAGACATATTCAGAGTTATTTCATTGTATGAAACTGTCAGGTTTTACTTGCTCTGTTATTTCTTTATAAGGACCATGATTTCCTGTAGGGAAAATCTCTTGTCCCTAGACAAAGCTTCTAGTACCCTGCTTGGGTTACATCTAATTGAGTTGTTGGCCAAAGGGTCTCCATGGGAATTTCCCAAAAGCCCAGACCTGTTGCCAAGAATATAGCTTGCTCTCCACAAACTGACAACAAGAACCCATTGCTGAAGACAACGCCTATATAACTCACTGAAAACATATACATCAGGCTGGTGTTTGTGTAGAGCCTTCACTCCTATGTTCTAGTGTCTTTGATACAAGAATGTGTTCTGCTTGCTACCAAAAGAGAAATATAAACACACAGACAGCCACAAATCCTCTATCTACAGTGGTGTTGTGCCTGCAAGACAGCTAGTGTGATGGTGGCACAAAGCTTGTGGGAGTAATCAACCAATAACTGATATGACCTAAGGCCTACTCCATGAAATAGTACCGTACCTGACACTTCTTGGGTAACCAACCAAGAACCTGAGACTGAATATCTAAGGGAAAAAGTGCAAAACCCAATGATACTGTCTAAAAATGAGTGTATCACTTTATAGATCAGTGATGATTGCTCAGCCATCATCAGACACGCTCCTCCAGTAGCAGATAGGAACAAATATAAAGACCTATAGCCAGAAATTATGCTGAGAGTGGGAGACCTTGAAACACTCAGGCCTAAATGAGATGTCTTCATCAAATCCCTCCACTCAGAGCACAGGGAACCCCATGGAAGAGGAAAACAAGGCCCTCCAAATCAACATGATCAAAGCACACGTGTACTTTTAGAGACAAAAGCAGCATGCACAGGGCCTACGTGGGTCTACACCAGGTCCTCTGAGAGTATATTATGGCTGCTAGTTTAGTGTTTTTATGGGATGCCCAAGGGTGTTAATGTGTGGGTCTCTGATTCTGTTGCCCTTTCTTGGGCTCTTTTCCTTCTGTTGCTTTGTCTTTCCCACCTTCAATGTGATAATTTTTGTTTTTATCTTATAGTTTATTTTGCTGTTCTTTAAAAAAACAAGAGAAGGAAGGAAGGAAGGAAGGAAAGAAGGAAGGAAGGAAGGAAGGAAGGAAGGAAGGAAGGAAGGAAGGAAGGAAGGAAGGAAGGAAGGAAGAAAGGCCTGATACTAGGGTAAAGGTTAACAACTGTACTGTCTTTTATATCTCCTGGGAGAGGGAAGATCAGTTTTCTCCAAAGGAGTAATAATAGAGTGGGTATACTAACCACTCCAGGGCAGGCTTCCTGTTCAGGAATAGTTCACCAACACACAATGGACTCAATAGTTCTAATGTGTGCTTTATTTGGTTACAATTCAATGTGTTGTTGTTGTTGTTGTTGTTGTCGTTGTTGTTGTGTTGTGTTGTTTTATTTTATTCATGGTTTGGGGGATTTTGTTGTTGTATTGGGTTTTGATTCTCTTTTTATAAAAGAACTTAAAGTTGGCTGGGTAGGGACAGAGAGAGGATCTGGAAGGACCTGGGAAAGGGGAAGAATAGGGTCAAAGTATATTTCAATTTAAAAATTGTTTTATATAATATAATAATTTATAATTCTTAACAAGAAAGCACACAACTTGGTACTTACCCAACACCCTAAAGCATAAGCCACCAGAACCTCTTTAGTTCTGCTATGGAGGGACACTTCCATGGCTGATCTTAATAATGTATATGATACGTCTGGTGTTTCTATTCTGGTAAGCAGTTTTGAAAAGCCAGTTAGCTCAATGCTCTTAATAACTACCTTATTCTCACACTCTTGGGGCATCCTAGTTGCCACGTACCCAGTACCTCACCTTTTACAAACCCTCATTATAATCCACTATCAGACAGTCTTAGCAAATGATACTTCTAATTGTGGTGTCTAAGGAGCCAGCTGCAAACTCACAGTTTGGTGTTACAATCAGTTGTCATTCAAGGGTGTGGGTTATGCAGAGAATAGATCCTAAGGCAGGTGGTCATATTCAGGTAGTTCGTGTGCACAACTTATCATAGGAATAAAGAATGAATTTAGGGAAAGCAAAACAGGAAACAGGGGAAATCAAAATGATGCTGTGCTGTTAAGTTGGTCACCCTATACGAAGGACTCTCAAGTGTATAACAAAATGTGGCTCAAAGCTGTTTGCCCAAAAAGATAATCTGAAAAGCATCTATCTACGTCAGAGCAGCGTATCAGTCAATAGTATTCTCATTGTTGCAATGTGCACTTTAAGTGACTTCCATAGGTTCCTAGCAGAAGATGAGACTTCAAGCAGGAAACAAAAGTTATCAGGAAGTTGCCAGAAGCAAGATGCAGACATAGTGCTGATAGAACTGCATGTGATTTTCACGGGATGCCTACTACATCAAGTTCTCTGGTTATCTCATATTACATTGAAGAAGCAAATTCCCAGAACCACATCAAGTCCAAGCACAGTGTAACTAGCAAAGCCAAGAGCTAAAGATGGGTCTGTTTTGATATGAGGCTCTTAGACATTATCCTAACAAGCTTTCCAGCATGACCACTTTCCAAAAAGATAAAGACAAGCAGCCAAACATGCTGGCCATGAACGTTTTCTGGACTTACCCCAAACCAAAAGGGATAAACGTTGCTACCTTACTCTTAGCAGGTTCTCAGGTAACAAGCGCAATAGCTGACATACTATACACTGCATCCTCTTACCCCAAGCTATACCAGAAGTCACTAACCTGTCTGCAGATGCTTGTGGAGTTCTGAGAAAATGGAAAGATCTCCTATTATGCTGTGGGGCATTGGGATTCTAGAAATTCTAACACTAATTGCTATTAGTGGACCTGATAGATCCAATAGAACAATGAAAACAAACAAGAAATGATTGTATTACAATTCTTTTTTCCAGAAACAAGTTCTTATTGGAAACAAGGAACTGTTTCTTGGATAAGAGGTCTATAAAATACCTGATTATGATCACTGCAAAGCCTGCAACCCAGTGGGTGCTGCATCTTATTTCTTTTAGAAATTCAGCAGTAATCAGTACAATATCATTGTTTTCTCCTTATTGAATAATAAAGCAATATCAGAAGCTCTGGTATTGTGAGACAATCCTAATGGGTGGTTGAAATTTTGCAATAAGCAGTTGATACTATAAAGAGTCCTCTGTTTTGAACAGATATTCACTAAAATTCCTAGTGTCTCTGATTCATTTGCTCTGGAATCTTTTTCCTTCTACTGGATTGCCTTGTCCAGCCTTGATATGAAGGTTTGTGCCTAGTCTTATTACACCTTGTTATGCTGTGTTCAGTTAATATCATTGGGAAGCCTGCTCTTTTCTGAAGGGAAATGGGGATACAGTGGATCTTGAGGAAGAGGGGAAGTTTGGGTCAGAACGAGGAGGAGGGGCGGGAGGAGAGTCTGTGGTCAAGATGTACCATCTGAGAGAAAATAAACAAAAAGGAAAAAGAAAATCAGAAAGTTGAAAAAGAAGACAAGGTTGTGGGATCCCTGCTTTTTGAGATCTCTCTTCACAGGTATAAAAGGCAAATTTATCTGCACAGATACAATACAATAGAAATAACACCACCCTGTGTATGTCAAGTTTTGCACTGTATGGGCCTGTTAATGTGGGTAACTTGTGCCTGATTTGCAATTCCTTGGGAAACTAATGCTGACATGTAGGAGCCTCTATTCCACTCAGGGCCAAAGCCTATTAAAAACTGAACAGAGAGATGCCATTGTGAATCTTGGCAATGAGGCTCTTTTCCTATCTAAGAAATGAAATATTTTAATTATTACATCTCAAAGTAATCATACAGAATACTTAGCCAGCAGCTTCCCAAATATCCTTCTGTCACTACTTTTGCCATATCCACAATACACCAACACTATTATGGTCAAAATGGTTTTTTTCCTCATTATTCTTTCCTTAAAATTAATATCGGTTAACTTATGTGCTTTATGTACTAACTATACTTACTTTAATATTCACTGAAATATTCAAGTAAATGAATCTTAAGTAACATGCTACACAGTCCCCTAAAATCATCTCAACTTCCAACTGTATCCACATCTCAACGTAGAAATTAATATCTTTTAAATACTGCCATGTGGATGGAGAAAATAATGAACTTTGTGGATCTTCCAGAGTCTTTAATCCAGACAGCTGCATCTCACACTTAATTCTGCAACTTGCGGGGCAGGCTGATACATTTGCATCCTGCTGTCTCAATGGCAGGACGGAGGGGTGTGACAAATGCAGAGGTATTGCAAAGCGTTGCCATTCTTGGCTCCACAGAGTGATTAAGGGTCTACACAGATGTCTAAGCACAAACAAAGCAACTCCACTGCCCTTCTTCCAAGAAAAACATGTCCTTCTTCCCTGTGCATAATGAGTTTAGCAGATCTTCTCCTATCCTGTGGTTTCCATCCTTCATCTCCCCCCTAGGCGGTGTTATTATTCATCCTATTTGTCAGTGGAAGCAATTTCTGCCAAAGTTGAGGCAAAGGAGGGGCACCTCTTTGGGTAATAATCATCTCTGTACATAGAATTTATGAAGGGCTTTGTAATTCTTTTCAAAGTCTTTCCCCAAGTTTTATTATGTTCAAGAGTCACTACACCTCTATCAATTCCATAATTTAACTCTCAAAGCTGTTTTTTCAGGGTTAAATGCTGAGATTGAAAATAATGGAGGAAAATAACAAAGGAAGAAAAGAAGAAAATCAAAGTTTATGAAAGATCTAATAGGAAAATGTCACAGTGTATCTTATTTTAACCCTTCTAACCAAACATGCACGTTCTTAGCATGATAAACTCAAGGATGCTATGGATGTTAAGCAATGGTGAGAAATGAATCCTGCTTCAATAAAAGGCTCCATTCTATGCATTCTGTTAAGAGACTATTCTGTGAAACCCATCAGCAAAGTCAATTCAACATTCAAGCCTTTAAGATACGTAATAAGAAGTGGCACCCTCCTGATTATAATTAATTTATTTGCTACATGAAGACTTGCTATCTCCCTCATGCTTCTGGAGTCCTTGGCATAACACAGAAGGTAATGTAAAGAAATAAAGAAGGACAGGGCCCCACAGCTAATCAGCGCCGGGACAAAGATCCCTTTCAGGAGATCGCAAGACTCAGCAGAGGGCCAAAGACACGCCCCACAGCTCACCAGGTACTGCCCTGAACCCGCGAGACACAGGGACCGAGGTAGGCGGGCCTAG